>JBAMJV010013186.1:0-22931 GCA_037951105.1 Echinarachnius parma
CATTTTTATAATATACGCGATAAAGCTAAAGTGACGCAGATATATTGCGGTTAATACCCTTGAAACCGTTTTTAGTGAAAACATTTTTTAGTGAAAACATTTATTTTCAAGCTAGCATCAATTTGTAAGTGTTTGAACAATTACTTTTTCACCGAAAATCTCGAAACAAGTCCTGTAAGTTTGGTATATGTTATCTAGTGCACGGAGCTCTTCTCTACAAATTTAGTGGAATTATTATTTCACTCACTCTTCTGAACAGTTGTTATGAAAGGAGGCAAAAGTTTAAGGAAATCACGGGATTTGTTACATTAATAAGTCTAATTTAATTCGTAGCACTATCTACGCACTTGTTATCGTTTTTTTAATCGTTAGGCCTATACTGTTATTATTATATGACCAACGTTTATAGTCGGGACAAATTCTGACCGCTTTCGATAGAATAAACCTTCAACATTGATCAAATACAATCATCACGAGTACTATTATTGTGTTAGCAAAGGAAATATGTTCCAATCCGAACAAAAATATAATTATATTTTGTATTTCTTATTTGTTGAAGATTTGAAGTTGTATGAAAAGATATGAAATCGCAACTGCTGGCGTTGCCGAAACGGCGTTTGCTTTTGGGATTTATTTGAACCGTAATAAAAGGTCTAGACAATTGTCACCTAAAATGATCATGCTTTACTTTTCTCTCATTGATGACTCTTTTGAGTTGTAAGTTATCTTTGGATGTGCATGGTTAGATGTTCAATGTTGTGATTGATGGATGAATTGTAGCATTTTGTGTTGATATCGTTAGGGAATCGTTTACAAATAATGATGGTGCATGATTATGATGTCCATGATGATGGTGGTGATAATGATTGTAGTGGTGATGGTGTTGATGATGATGAAGGGTTATGGTGGTGATTATGATGTCCATAATGATGGCGAATGGTGATGTTGGTGGTGATGGTATGGTGCGGGTGGTGATGATAATGACGGTTCTGTTGATGGTGGTGATGAAGGTGATGGTGATGGTGGCTATCATGTTTGTGATGATAATCGTGTATCATATCGTGGCCACTGCAAATTCCACAATTACCATCAAAAAGTAAAAGTACTTCCCGTGCCAATTTTGGCACACTATCTCCGATTCATTAGCCATGGGCCACACGGCTACTAAATGTAGCGAAAGCTTTATAAAGGGGGCCAGTCTTGTGGTAACTCGTGTGAGTAACTTTTCGTCCTCCATTCTATAAATGCCAACCGCCTGGCTAGAAGGCAGGACGTACCATTTTAAAAGTCTTTGGTATGACCCGGTCTGGGTTCGAACCCGGGACCTCCCGGGGCCTCCCGTGCATGAGGCGGACACTCTAACCGCTAAGCCACCATGCTCGATAACCAATTACCATTATTGTGGAATTTGCAGTGACCAGGATATGAAACATGAATGTGATTTATACAAGCTAAATGCCTTGACAGAAACAACGTTCTCAGGGCAGTCAAAGTCAAAACTATATCAATATGCTATAAAATCATCATCATATCCCAACAACATCAAACCATTACCTTACACGGGGACCATTACGGTGTATCAATTTACATGTATGAGGAAAAGCAAATCTATAAGCATAAATGAATACATTATTTATATGTATAAACATAAATACAGTTATTAAGTATAAACACGAAAGCCCCCAAAACACTATACACTCAATGAGTTTCATACACTCTTCAGTTCGCGAAATAACGAGTGTACACGAAGTTAGATATTAATTTTTAAAAATGATACTTGGTTTCATTTATAGAGGCACGCACGCTAAACAATGTGAATAATAAAGACACTCCCAAAACGGTGGCATTATTACCCGTTGAACGTCAACAAAAACAGACAATATACATTCTTTAGTCTGCGAGATATAATTTGTTTTTATCTCTTGCGAACTGAATTCGGTAGTATTATAGCAGTTCGTGACCTGCGAGGATTTCGTTTATGATATCAGCTTTTTATCGCCACACAAAGCCCACCAAAATGAATATATTGACTTTGTGGTGATAAAATACAAGATTTCCACCAACCCCTTATTTGCCGAACCATAATGTTATCTCAAAGACATCCATTGTAACGGACCGCAATAAGAGGTTTAATTCGGTTAATTCAAATTTTTAAGTGTATTTGCTTTCCGGAGTAAGTCGAATTTGTATTGCTTGCTTTTTCTTCTTCTTTTTTCTATACTTTTGGTCAAAGTTCAATTATATGATTAACCAGATTATGAAGTGTCACGAAACGCGAAGGACTTGTCGCCTTTGTAATTTTACAAATGTTTTCCTTTGTTTGGAATACAAAAAAAAACATGTCTAAATTGCAAACAAAGAAATACATGGGAGGACACGCTAAGGTTAATCGACATTGTGTGTTTATTCAATAACACCAATATACAGATGGTCTCATTGTTAGTATATGCAATGGGAGAATATTTAAGAAACGGTACAGTACTTGAGTTATCCACGAATGCCATGTCAATGATACAAATTGGCATACCTTTCTTGGAAACAAAAATAAAATGGTTAGAAATACATGTATAACCAACAAGATATTTGTCAAATTTCCCATGCATGATAGCACGTTGTTGTTATTTTTCATCGATGGCCTCAAACCGAAGATAAATACTTCCGGTACACAAATTGTGCATTCGGGGAAAGTTTTCGACAGTTTCCATGTGCCGACAAGTTTGTCCGACATAGCATAAATCAAAAACTGATGTAGCCTATATACATGTATATAAACCAGTTTAAACAACTTGAGTTTGGACACACACAAACAATATACTACAGCGTATAATACAAACAGATTTGCAGTACAACAGGTGAACCAACAGCTGACTGTTTTTTGATATACGTAAAAACGGAATGAAGAATGTCGGGATTGAAATGCCCATAATTATTTATTAGCAAGTTTCATAAATGTTTTCAAATGTCGTTCACGTTTTATGTTGCAGAGAGAGTGACTACAACTATTTGTGAATGTGCTGCTTCATATTGTAGTTAGTTTGTTTATGAATTGAACGGTGGTGGTGATGGTGGTGGTAGTGGTGGGTAGTGGTGGTGGTGGAGGTGGTGGTGGTGGATGTAAGGTAGTCATGCTGATGTTGATGATGATGATCATGGTGATAATTACACTGGTGGTGGCGTTGATAATGAGAAGTAAAACAAGTGTATTCTAATTGGCTGGAGAAGTACAACTTAAATTCGTATAATATGAAAAACGTAAATATCCAAATTCATTTTGTTAACTTGTTAAAGTCTTTCAAAGACTCTACATTTATAATACAGTGTACCTAGATAGTAAATGACAAATTGTTTAAAAGGCCCGTTGCTATGCAGCCGACCACTTGTTGTGTTAAAACGAAACTATAATAACAACAATGTTGGTACTTCGATGAAAACAAAAATTTTGCTGTTCAGTAAACAACATCGCAAAGAATACCGAAAAATCCATTACAATAAAAATCGCACAATAACTGAATAAATAAGACAAATAGTTTGCTTTGCCGAACCGCATGGATTGTGCAGAGGGGGTGTAAACAATGGCAGCCTTTGTGTGACTTTAATTGAAATTGGGCGAATCGTGTTGTTAACCAATGAGTTATAAATACCCTTTTATATCAATCATAAATGTTTGAAAAGCTTCACGGTTTGGCTTAAGTAATTATTTGAAAAAAAACTTCACGGTTTTGCAATTTCGGTTGTGGAGAAGGGCGCGAAAGTGCATGACTTTTGGTGACAGCTTTGGACGAATTATCCCGTGCACGCTTGTGTGAAATGTACGTGTGATCATCCGTGAAGAGTGATTGGATTGACTGTGGAGCTTGTGTTCACACAGCACAGATTATGCCTGGTCCCGAGTGCCGGGTTACGTGTGCTAACAGCATTTCACGACGTAAATTGCCATAATGGGTCGATAGATTGAGAGGGGGATGGATGGATATAATGAGTGATGGATTGATGGATGGATTGGTAGATAGATGGATGGATGGATGTAAAGGTGGGTGGATGGATGACGGATGGAAGGGTGGATGGATGGATGGGATGGATGGATGGATGGATGAATGGATGGATGGTTGGTTGGTTGGATGGATGGATGGATGGAGGATGGTTGGATGGATAGATTGATGGATGGAGGATGGATGAAGGGATGGATGGATGGATGGACGGATGGATGGATGGACAGGTGGATGGATGGACGGATGGACAGGTGGATGAATGGATGGATGGATGGACGGATGGATGGATGGATGGATGGACGGATGGATGGATGGATGGATGGGCAGGTGGATGGATGGATGGATGGATGGATGGATGGTTGGTTGGTTGGTTGGTTGGTTGGATGGATGGATGGAGGATGGATGGATGGATGGATGGATGGATGGATGGATGGATGGATGGATGGATGGATGGATGGATGGAGGGTGGATGGATGGATGGATGGATGGATGGATGGATGGATGGATGGATGGATGGATGGATGGATAGATTGATGGATGGAGGATGGATGGTGGAGGGATGGATGGATGGTTGGATGGATGGATGGATGGATGGATGGATGGATGGATGGATGGATGGATGGATGGATGGATGGATGGAGGATGGATGGAGGGATGAGTGGATAGATGGATGTGTGGATAGATTGATGGATGTCTGGATGGAGGGAGTGATAAATAGATTGATTGATTGATTGATTGATTGGTCGCATGATTTATTGATTGATTGATTGATTGATTGATTGATTGATCGCTTGATTGATTGATTGATTGATTGATTGATTGATTGATTGATTGATTGATTGATTGATTGATTGATTGATTGATTGATTGATCTTTCCAAATCACTAGAAATTGCAAAATAATGACATTATTTATGGATATTGTTTTCTTCGCCATTTAGTATGGACATGTGGATGCCCCTGACTCTCGGGGATGTGTGTTGAAGGGATGTCAAAAGGCGGAGGCGTACGCCACTCGTTGTTTACTCCCCTAATTGAGTCATTCATTGTCACTATTCATTGTAATAGCGTCGGCTATTATCATTGTAATCAGAAGTTATCATTGTCTCCTTTGCCTCGTTATCTTCACGATCTGTTTGCTTGCATTGGATGAACAAATTTCCTTTCTCCCGATTCATGATTCCGTGACGACATTTTGTAGATTTGTAGATGATAATTTACCGACAAAACAAAGGCGAGTTGTGACTATTATTTAGTTCTTACACTTCTTTAAATAAACGCAAAATACACCACTCACAAATCATTATAGTTAAATAGATCACACTGTGTTGTTGATACCATGGCAACCGCATTGTTGTACACAGTAATGAAAACATAAAATATGATAATGGGGTGCTAATGTTTATGTTGGGAATTAGTACCGTTGGGTTTATATTCCATATCACGACCATCCCCCACCCATCTACCATGTCTACCCCTCCAACATATTAACTATCCTTTCTCTTTAACAATCCGTTCTTCCCCATCCTTCCCCTCCTTTTCGTTTGTATATCTTCCTTTTCTCTCGTACTATGTCTCCCCCCTTCCCTCCATTTTATCTATATCTTCCCCGCCCTCCCTCCCCGTCATGCCCCACTCCCACCAAGGAGAACTCCTTGCTCCCACTCGCCCCTATATTCTCTTAGTCCGTCCAGGGCTCCTCCCTCTTTTTAAAAAATTATTTGTTTTATATCTCTCCCCCCCCCCCCCCTTCTCTCGCGCGTCCCCTCCCCCCCCTCCCCCTTCCATCTCACTTTCTCTCTTCCCTTCCTCCGCCCACTGTCCTACCCCTCTTACCATACGCTCCCACTCCACCTGTCCGTCCTGCCTCCTCCCTTTTCATTTTTTTGTTATCAGATCTTCCCCCCCCCCCCCTCCCTTCCATCTCTATGTATCTCTTTCCTTCCCTCTGCCCACTGTCCTGCACCTCAACCAAATCCTTCTCCCCCTCTCTTATATTCCGTCCTGCCTCCTTCATATTTTTGTTTATTTCGTACCCACCCCCCCCCCCCCCCTTCATACTCTACCCTTACAAAAAAGTACCATGGTAAAACCATGGTTTTCATGGTAGTACCATGGTAATACAATGGAATCCATGGTAATACCATGGTAACCATATTTTGACCATGGTAGTACCATGGTATTACAATGGAATCCATGGTAATACCATGGTAACCATATTTTGACCATGGTAGTACCATGGTATTACCGCGGTAGTACCATGGTTATACCATACCATACCATAGTATCCACTGTGATATCGTGGTACCCATGGTATTACCATGGTATTACCATGGTATAACCACGGTATTCCATGGTACAGAACCTGGGCCAATATACCGTGTCACCATGGTATTGTACCGTGCCATGGTTTTACCATGGTATACCGTGGTACTATACCATGGTAAATTTTTACAAGGGTATCGTCATCTCCATCTCCATCCATCTCTTCCCTTCCCCTGCATGCTTCCTCATCTGCCATGCCCTCGCCATACAAAGGTTTTAGTCTGTCATGCCTTCTACCCCTCTTCTCAACATCTTTTCCCATCTCTCGTACTCCCCCTCCCCCTCTCTCCACCTATATCATCATCCGCTCCCTCCGGCCCTCTCGAACCCCCCCCCCCCCCCCCCCTTCTATCCATATATTCCCCTCCCTCTGCCCCCTCGGCCTCTTCCTTTATCTCGTTGACGTTTGATGTTTGCAAACAGTAACTTTCTAAAATAGTATTTTACAAAAACTACCACCCTTTCCCCACTCAGAATGTGCGTATTCTCATCCACTTAAATGTTGATTGGTGTTGTTGTTGTTGTTGCTGTAAACAATTGTTTCGATTTGTTTATTTTGTTTGCTTTATTCATTTCTGCGTTTTCAAAATAATCCATCAATATTATCGTCGGATGAGAGCGAGGAGGACGTTAAGTCGAATGTTGGCTAAATTGAGTTACGCTTGTAGGTCGGAGCATCCAGTGGGGTGTTTCACAACGATCCTAAGTTGAACTTATCTCTAAGTTGGACTTAAACATTATGGAAAGCCTTTTGTATCCTTGGAATAAAATATATTAAAAAGCAAAAAATGCAAGTAGTTTAGACTTTTCATAAATTTTACATCAATAACATGAAATCCCCTTGATAATAAAAAAAAATATCAAGATTTTAATCAACATTTTATACCTTTTAAAAGAAATTTTACAAAATTTTTTCAAAGAAACTAATGGCTTTCCATAGTTTCTAAGTCCATCTTAGAGTTAAGTTCAACTTGGGATCTTTGTGAAACAAACACCCCCTGTACGTAATAATACGAAATGATCGTCATGATATTAATTACCTGTCTAATTTTGGAAATAATCAGCAAAATATGAAAGAGAACTGTCTTCATCTCGTTTCTACATGGCTTTCAAACTTTAAACATCATGATTATCCCCCCCCCCAAAAAAAATAAAAATAAATCAATTTTTGTTTATAAAGATTGGCTTAGCGCCCTTCTCTTTCTCAACTGACGTCGATATGCATATAATTTACAACCATTTATATGCATAAGATTATGTTTTTTAAAAACTTTGAAAGATGCAAACAAACACTCAAATTAAAACACATCGTGTGATGACCTATAATACATCATCGTGATCGTTCCAGCAAAAGAAGTGATGCCGCATGTGTGGGTGTCTTCTGGACATAAAGTGATGTTTTGTTGTAATCACCTTTATCCTTTCTGACGTATATTGTTCCTTACATTATGTTTCCAAGATAATTCGAATAATCCATATTGAATAATATAAATGGTTATTACCGTGTATAATAATCCGAGCATATCCATAAATACGCCCACTCGTCTCTATCGTGTTTTAATCCTTCGTTTTACTGCATTAACGAAAGGAAACATGCTTAATATACAAGATAATTCTGATTGATAGATATGCTTTAAAGCCATATAAGAGTATTGGGAAATGATTACTGAAATCCACTCTATTGGCCAAACAAATTGATCAACATGGTTGAAATAGTAATCTAAAAAAAAGAGGGTTTATGTGGTAAAATATGAACCATAACATCCTAAATTGCGGAAATGTAAGGAAAGTTCAATGCGCCGCCGATTAGATTGGGCGAAAAGTTCACAGCTTGTTCCGCCCGTCCTTCCCGGCTTGAGTCTTGTAGCTAGCCGATCTGCCACGCGCGACAGGCTTTGTAAAAAAAGTATTTTCATCAACTGCGATTCACCTGTCTTGCTTTGATCTATAGCAATTTACATTTCGAAAATCCACACCACTTTACTTAGAACTCTATAATTTATAGCAATTCTCACATACACCGTTGTATTCGTATTACTAGCAGGGAACGGGTTTCGATTCCTAAATGTCGCCTTCGTTACATATTTATTTATGATTAAAGTGTTCCGATTTGAAAGTCTCCCTGGGAGACTTTCAACTGCGTACAAAGTGAATGCAATAGCTTATCAAATTAATATGACTTACATTTTCGCTCATCACTCGGTCATATCACATGTATTTACCATGGATTGTTCACACATCACTCAGTGGACAAATGAGATAGATAACAGAATTTTCGCAAATGTCAACCAAGTTAGGCCTGCTTTCATCGTGTGCGTTTAAAAAAAATTATTTTGTTGAAAGTTATGAAATGTCTGTATTATTAGTAGACTAATCACTGATTACTTTATCAATTTTCGTTGTTGTTTTATTTGTTATAACTTGATTAAGAAGAAAACAAAATAGAATGAAAATCGTTGACAAGAAAGTAATTTGGTAGAGTATATTGATAATATACACGGAGTAAAGCATGGATATGCAAATAATTTGTCCGTGCATCTGAGAAAAATTAAGAATTCAGTAAGAGCTTGAATTCCATCAGTGAAATCACTTTGGGTCTTGAGGGATGTTATAAGTAATTTAACATGAATGATTTACATTTTTCTCCATAGAAAGTTCTATAACTGAAACTCGGCTGTAAAAGTGATTTCCTGTTGTGTGCTATATACTCGCAACGTTTGGTGAATTGGAGTTCGTGCACTTTTTGACAACAAATATTCGCTTTTTTCGCCACATATTTCTCTCCTTTTACCCCTCAGGCTATTATAGCCTTTCTTTTCTTTGCCCGTCTTCAACATGTTCGACTAACACACACTCACACACACACACACAAACGCACGCATGCAACTTAACACAAAAAGGGCTACGCATACATAGCGCTTGTTGCTATTTCCTTCTTCTTTCATTCTTTCATTTATTCAGTCGCTTTTCCCCCTCTCTCTCTCTCTCTCTAGTCATACAATTATTTTTACTCTTCATTGTGCTCTTTCCTCGATGAATAGAGTCCTATCATAGTACTCGCATTCTTTCCTCCTTTATGCTTCCCTTTCATCCGTCGCTCGTTTGTGCTGCGTTCTGTGTTTCCATTGTGCTGGGACAAAAGCCCACTGAAAACCAATTTGAATAGCCTCAACTTCGCAAGCACTAAGTCCCTTTCAATGCTATTGTCGTGGGTTGTTCAGCGTATTAATTATATAAAGGACCTGTGGCGGGGTTGATTGTGATGGTGGTGGTGGTGGTGGTGGCTGCTTTGCCCCCGGGGAAGGAAAAAATAATAACAACACAATGAAAAATACATGAAGACTTGTGAATAGAAAAGAGGGGGGTAGGCATGACATAAATAAATAGATGAGAACACAAGAGGGCGTTGGTACTGAAAGAGCATGAAAGGCTCTTAGAAAGGTGGTAACAATGGGCTCAAAAGCCAGCCGATTTACATGTGAATGCGCCTTGCTTGGCGGGCATTGTTGCGCGGTGTGTATTATACGCTCCGCGGCCTTGGCGAGTGTAAATAGCTGCAGCATCAATTGCCCAGCGCCACACCGCACAGAGCGGCGATGGTTGGGCCGTGCGGCCGGGGGAGTTATATGGGGAGTGTGGCTATTGTGTGTATTGTGACGCCTATGAATGGGCGACTCAACAAATACTCGCCTCTCACTGCGAAATTAGAAAAAAAAAAAAAAACGACATAAAAGAAATGATCGAGAATAGTGCACACACAAGGAAAAAGAGAAGAATAGGGAGAATTACCCGATTGTTAAGCGCGACTGTAGTGCAACCGACCCTAAAAGCGAACCAAGCAACGACAAATCATAAACATCTATTCAATTCAGACCTGTATTCATTAGCCGGTATTATGAGGTAGGGCTTGTATTGTCACCAAAAAGCTATTACAATAAATTAAGTTTGGGAAAGAAAAGAATGAAAGAATGCTGTAAAATTCATTGGAAAGAAAAGAACAAAACGAATAATGAACAGACTGCATAATATAATTTAAAAAAGACCCACAACGGATCGGTCGTTATATACACAGTCAAACAAAACAAATATAGACTCAAACTTTGAATTGGGTTTCAAATCCATTATTTTGTAATCGATTTAATTTTCGTTCTTCTCTACTTAATACGATAGTCTTAACCACTCAATCTCTCCCCCTTTTTTAAATGTCTCTTTATTTGAATCTTCATACAAATTATACCTTTACTCTTTATTTGGTTGGCTGGCTATATATTATACAATAATAATGTAATTACTGATATTTTAAGTAATGAAATCGTTATAGTGCCCAATTCCTTATAATGTGGTTGATGAAATAAAAATGAAAAATTCACAAAATATGTTTCTCCCAGATAGCGTGTTTTCTCTGAATGTCTTTCGGAATACAATTGCAAAAGTCTCGTATATTTTTACCCTTGGGTAAAAAGAAATACTGTACAAGACTTTTGTAAATTGTATTCCGAAAACAAATCAGATTTCTACATTACAGTCTGTTTGGAAAATTATGTCATCTTTACTATACTTTTGAAACGTAGATCTACTCATGCATTGAATTAAACAAGACATGACTGTATTATGTTGTCGAAACTTCAAGCTGATTTCGTTATTTCGATGAGTCATTTTTCGTTTTGTTACCGGATGCGATGTGATCCATTCACTTTTTCAAATTCAACCAAAATCACTTTAAACTGTCACACTTCTCTTGTACTTTGTAGTAAAAGAAGTTGGAAATGGGTTTTGGTTTATCTAAATGTCTCTTTGATATCTATGATTACTAGTAAATTGTAAAGTGTTGCGGAATGCTTTTCGATGGTAGTCAAAATCAACAGGTATAATTATGTGGGTGATAAAAGCTAACATCTTTTTTTTCTCACTATAGGTAAACAGTGTTTGTTTTTTCTATGGAACTATCGCACATCATTTAGAAGACCCTGACAATGATATTGGTATATGATTGAAGTATCAAATATCACTTTCGGAAAAGAAAAAAACATATATGAAGTAAATGGATCACTTGGAACAGTTAGTGATTTCCTTGGATATTGTATCAACTAAACTTCAGCACACATACATGTACATCGGGCCTGTTTAACATCTTCTTTGATTCGGTCTTTACAGTATGCGCCCTTTTTGATGTACATGATGTAGTTTCCAAGAAGAAACACGCTTTTTAGAGCTTATAAATTGAAACGCTCACTTTCCATGAATACCAAGAACATTATTATTCCATACACAATGTCTAAACCCCGCCACAGTGAAGTACTAGTGATTAAGAATGTGGGATGCGGGGGAGAGAGGGGGGGATAAGTGAGAGAGAGGGGGAGATATAAAACAAGAGGAATGATGGGACATGCATGTATAGACTGGGACGGAATGTACGACAAATTGAAATGAACAGACATAATACACTGAAATGAAGAAAAAACAGAAACAGAGAAACAATTAATCCATTAATTAATTAATCAATCCATTAATACAAGAATAAATAAATAAACAAATAAATAAATAAAAACAGAACTTACTTCATAATTACATCTTTAGTTAATAAACTCAATGGGGAAATATTTGACCCCCTCTTGGACTAACCCTAAATACGCCGATTATATAATACACCACCCATCCCTTATCTTCCTCATCATTACCCTTTTCTCAACTATCATCTTCTTTTTTCTTTTTTTTCCAAACTCTATATCCCACTCCCTTTCATTGAGGTTTCTTTTTTTGCTTTTTGTTTACTTTCTCTCGTTGTCCGTTTCCTGAGAACATGTAATTTAGTGCTATACAATCGCACCAATTACATGAAATAATGTATATACACAATGTTTAACTTCCTTGTAATTGTGAGTATTGTGCATCATACGTCATAAATGCGTTAGTCTTACATCATGATCATCATAACGACATGCTGTTCATGTATGTTTATCATGACGAAACTAACTCTTGCATCTTTATTCATGCCAGTGAACCTTTTCTCCTAAGCTCTGTCGATATGACGATTCAAATTACTATAATGTATTATCTCTCGCATGAACACAAATTACTGAAAAGAAAAAAGGCTACTTGTTAATATTTTCTTAAAAGCAAACTTCAAATACAGAGCATGAATATTTTGTACCAATTGAAGAGCAGCATGTCAAAATCACCTGCAAGACTGATACATTCCTTCCGAACGGTAAACGTTGTGTTTCAGTTCCCCCTTTTCATGAATTAACATCAACGAATTTTCAATTTTCAATTAAATTATATCCAGAATAATTCGTAGAAATATTGATGCCACCCACCCACCAACCAATACTATCATATTTATTAAGAATGTTTTTGAAACATGCTAAAAAAAAACCACACAAACAAATTTCAGCAACATCTCCCCATAGCTGCCGGAGGAATACACGGTCCTGACCCGTATAACATATTTATGGAAATCTATAAATCTGTAAATCTATCCTCACATACAAAATAAAACATCTCAATATTTTACTTTGTATAGGCCATAGGCGTACCGGGGATGTCGTGGGTGTTAAACACGAAACAAATTATTGTGTTATGTATTAAAACACACCCCAACCACGCCACTGAATGAAACTAAAACGCCCCCATGAAAAAATCCTGTGTAAGACATAGGCTGATACTGACTGACGTCTACATTCATGAATATGATAGTTATGCATTTGTAATTTAAAATCAAATATCCACAACTTTGCGCTCTTAAGATTTAAATGATGTAGGCATAAAAAGACGAGTGGGTGCATATATATGCTCGTTTAGATAATCTAGATAGATCAATACATTGATTGTTATAGATCGATATAGAGAGATACATAGAGGGATAGACACAATCTGAATTATTTTCGACATCGCTATATTCAAAATTGTTATTTTATTGTGACGTACACAATTATTAAGTAAACATGAAAATATACGAAAAGAGGTATCCGCTATAATCGGTGTCTACTGCATAAAATCACATTTGTATGTATAACACACTCTAGGAATTAGGAAATAAGGTTATTTTTTAGTGGATCAAATTGTGTAGTATATAGTCGGAATAAAACTGCGGATCAGAAAATTTATCATTCGACGCGACAGCATTGATTCTATTTGAGCAATGTAAGAGAGAGTAGGAATGTGTATCACATTATAATACAAGCTATCACGTATCAATTCCCCAATTGCTAAATTGCAGAATAATTGTATCGCTATAATAATTATGGTATACAAGTCGACTATGTATATCAACACATGGTGAATGAAGGAGGGAGGGAGGGGTGTCTGACTATAATACATAATATACTACAGTTTAATGTTTCCTTGTCCCCCATTTATTTCTCCTCTATTTTCCCTTTCTATAATCGAGAGCGTGTCTCGATTCAATACCTTCTTTTCTTCCAACCGTCGACTTGGCGAAGCCTAACTAACTTCCTTTGTATACGATGAATGGAGAAAAGCAATGCCCATTATGCATGCGCCTCTCTTTTTTCTTCTTTCTTTTAACTAACCCTTCTTTTTATTCCCACCAACCCATTGTATTTCGCAGCCTTGTCAATTTAAAGACAATTTTCTTTGGACGCTATTTAAAGAGCATTATTTAGCCGGCCTCCCTTGCCTTTTGTCCCCCCCGTAAACCAGTTCGATTGTGTGACCAGGGGCCCAGGGAAAATAGAAGAAAGGAGAAAGGAGGGGGTATAGGAGCCCCCATTCTATTTACTAGCCGAGTGTCAATGGATGACCTATGTAATTAGCTGCTTCTTTTTGAAAGACGTTAACCCGAGCGAATACCCAATTGAGGCCCGCTTTTGTTCCCGGCTTTTCAAATCCTGCATCCCATGCATGCCACGCAATACGACGAAACCCACAAGTCCTTTTTGTATTGTATAGCATTGTATTCTCCCTTTCTTTCTTTCTTTCGTTGGTTTCTTTTCTTATCTTTTACCTTTGTTTTCTTTCATCCATTGGTTTCCTTTCTCCCCTCTCCACAATACACGTCGTTTTTTCTTTTCTCTTTTTTTTAAACATTTCTTTCTCGCCTCAATTGAGCGATCTCTCGCCATTATTACGCGGCTAAGCTGTTACCGTGAATGGTCGTGCTTTTCAAGCGCGAACAATGGGTCCGTTCTGACTCCTTCACTCTCGCCTATTCACGCCGTTACTCACGGGATGAGTTCCGTTGTCTCTCGTTTTCATTGTACCGCTAATCCCCGCTAAATTCCTCCTTTCACTTATTTATCCCATAGCAGATGTTTGTTTGTGCCTATGCAGCCCATTGTTGGTATCTTTCGATTTTTCTCTGCCCCAATCTTTCCTCCTCCTTTGTGAGCTTTTATAAGACAGAGATGGGGTTGAAAAGAATTTTAAAAAGGGGACTAAAGATTTTGTTAGTCCTTCATTTGATAAGATAGAATGTTGCACCCATCTTCGAGCCGAGGCCAATAATGGTTGACAAAGAACCTTTCTTTCTCTGCTTGGAAAACTCATCTTTTGAGGGACAAAAAGTTATTCTGAAGCAACATAAAACACACACACCCTCGAACAGTATATACGGAGATAACGAAGATGGTTTCTATAGCTATTCAACGTGCATTCTTCAGCTTAAACACCCCATCCATAAACTGTACAAAAAGCTAGTAAAATATTTAATGTAGATAGTTACTGGATATTATAATCACGTATGTATGGATACTTAGATGCAAGTGGGGCATTAAAACGTAGCTAATTTAGAAATTATATGAGATAGTTTGGCAGTTAGTTATTAGTTTGATAGTTTTATAAGATAAATTGGGACATTTTATTATGCGATGGAAATTAATGCTCATCAAATTATATTTCAATGACATTTTAATACTTTTCTTCCCAAAACATTTTTTTAAATTTTAAATCAGCTTCAACGCACTTTCCTTATAAGACACAAGTTATGTGACAACTACTTGTATGTTTAGAATTTTTCAAATAGTGTTCCGTTTCGCACAGTAAAATATGAAATTAACTTCAATACACCTTCCTGTAAAAACAAACATTTTGTTGCAAATAAAGTTATAATGTTAGCCTAATTTTCAATGTAAGTTATGTTATATACACAGTACACAAAATGCTTTACTTTCCCTTCAATGCACTACTATTTCTTCTTCTGCTACTACCACTAAAACTTCTTTTGTGCTCGTTGAATTCTGTTTATCGAATGGAATGTTCACGTTTTTTTGTGGAAAAAATAAGGCATGCTAAATCGTCTTTACTAAAGAGGCAAACCAAACGCCTAAAACTATGAAATCAAATTCTATACAGGCCTATAATACAATTTCTTATATATACATGTATATAATATGTATATACTGCATTCCAATAGTATTTACTATTTACAATGATAATGGTGATAAAACAATGCTAATATACAGGGAAATAATATCACTAACAGACTCTTAATAAGTGTATAACTCTGTGTACGTAGACATTATGCATGTTCTTCCCTTTTTGCTATATTTGTGCTTTTTGTGTTTTAAAATACAATACTTTTCAGTATTGTATTTTTGAAATACGCGAATCTTCTCAAATGTATAGTTTCTAAATAATTATTATTAATACTTACAACGATAACAATAATAAGAAAATACTATGATATTAAAACCACTGTATCTACCGCTATCATGGCAATTAACATAATACTCATATTTTCTCTAATGTTGTAATTTTCTCATAAAAGGTAATACTTCTTAGTTCTTATATAAAAAAAAAACATGACGGGGAAATCAACGTATCATCTAAAACTGATTAATGTTTCTAGTTAAGCAACTATGATTCATAATATAACAATGGCATACTAATGAAAATAAACAATTAGTATTATGATACAATCTTCAAAACTTATATTTCTAAAGCTCCTAATATATAATAATACACACATGATAATTAACTACGCATGAAGGTATTTAAACGTCTGGTCATATTTTCATTTGATCCCTTCTAATATTCTCATCTTCTCCTTAAAAGGTAACACTTTCGCTGAAAAACATGGATGGGAAAACGAATATAATCATCTCAAACTGATAATAATGTAGTTTCTAAGGTACAGACAGGGAAGAGACTGAAGGAAAAGTGAGATAAAAACGAACAAGTCAGCTCGCTGTTCATAAGATTATTGCGAGAAAGTGCAAGGAAACGGTTGTGTCATTAGGCGCGAATTATTGTTAAATTCGATTCCCGATTCTTTTTAATTACAATTACCTGATTGTAAAAACGGTTGCCCGAACCTATTCACAGCACACAATCGTTATATAGGGGGGAGAATAATATTAAAGCCCCCCTCTTCTTTATAATGATATATAATCTCTAATGATTCGCGCAGGCACAGGGAAATAATTTATATATGGAGCGATTAACATGCCTCAAATCGATATCATAGGGCAATTTAAGGAGGGGTAACAATGCGACAATTGCATGACGAATTGCGGGGACTAGCTTTTCGGTTGAAGAAAAAAAAAGACGTGAGAAAGTGAATCGACAAACGGCTACACATCATAATAAAGTGATTCACAACGCGCGTATATTGACTTCTCATCGTCCTTATTCAATCTAGTTCACCTCTTGCACCGTAGGCGTAGGAGGTGGGATTGAGGGGGGGGGGGGGGGGGCTACCCCCTGGAGTTTTGAAAACGGCCCCATATTCGGGCAAACGCAACTGAAATTTGAGCAAAATAATGTCATATTCCGGCAAAGTCATGCCATTTGAGCAATGTGTCATTTAGGCAATATGACGTCATTTTCAGGGCAAAACTTTCTCATATTCGGGCAAAATCGTGTTGTTTTTTTTACTACACCATCTAACAATTATTATTTTCTTGCATCAAAGAGGCGATGACCTTTTTATTTAGCTTGTCAGGTGATAAGACAGGAAGGATAATAATTATTCAAGCAAGAGACTTCATGCAGCCCCCCTGAGAAAAATGTGCCCCTATACGCGGCTACGCCCATGATTTGCACACACATGCGAAAGTAGACACCGTACACATGTACTTATTATGACTTTTTGCCGATATTATAATGGGAAAAATGAAACTCGGAAGTCCTGACAAACACATTTGTACCTCGTTTTTATTCAATTGAATATTGTCTTTGATTATTTTTTTTGAGGGCTTTGTGTACTATTGTGCGAAACACGAGCGCCACATATACTCCGGTCAATGACTATATCGGGTATTTTAATCAGCTTTTCTCGGTGCAGAGTGCATGCAATATTATATTTTGTATTCTTCCTTTATACACTAAGCTGCAGCTTTCATTTTAAACTTCCTTTTACGAAATGGATAATGCCATTTCGTGCGATATCGAGTGTATGCATTATAATTGTATGTATCTCTCCTTTTTTCTCTTTTCTTTTTCGAAAGTGACAATATCGATCGGTTTTGCGATTAAGAAATATATTATAATTTCAAATTTGTATAATCACTACCAATGTCTTCTGCTTTAAAGCAATGTTTCGCAATTTAGGAATTATTATATGTCTTCGATATTATGATGATATTCACGTTTAATCATTATTTGTTTTCTTTGTTTTAGAAAGGGATATACATGCTGCTTCGACCCTTACCTTAAAGGTTGTATAACTTCAGAATTAATATAGTAGTTTCTTCTTCACCCTGTATATATACGGTCCACCTATACTGACACAACACGAGATAGTATTATAGTATTATTTCAAAAACTTTTAATTGGAAAGTGTAGAAGTTAAAACACAAAAATTAGGCTTGTAAAGGGGTATTATAAGCTGATAATGACGATGATGTGCATGGTGGTGGTAGTGACAGTGGTGTTGGTGATGATGATGATGATTTGAAATTTGAAATTTGAAATGAAATGAAATTACCGAACAACAAATATAACAAATGCAACTATAACATAAATCACAGGATGATGATGATGGTATAGTAATTATATTAATAATATAAACATTTGTATAGCGCCTCTACTTTGATTGTACTTCGTTTTTTTTGTCTACATAGTTATAAGGGTTGTCACATTATAGTCAAAAGTGGCTCATCCAACTAGAACATTATTACTACTAGTCTTTTAAAACATTATTAGAGTATACGCAAAGTGGGTTGAATGTGTGATAGCGGGTTGCCATCTTAGCATTAGATAGTCTATATCATCTCTTCAAAAAATAAATGACTGAACTATGATTGTGATATATATTTAACCGATTAACAGCGTCGCCAATAACGCTTATCACTTAACACTACAAATGTATATGTTCCCTTTATATTATACTCCCACCACATCAACTGATCAATATTTGGGCCGTACTTTGAAAATCATTATGCACCTTATTCAAGAGTAAACGGTAGATGGCGTAATATCACTTTGATCAGCATGCGTTGATCGACATTTAGCAAAAAAACGTGTTGCTTAAAATTTGGGCGAGTGCACGCACAGTAAGCGAATACTGCTTGTAACTATATAAGGGATCTACAGTAACATCGTCAAAATTGACACAACTTACTTAGAACTCTAACAGTTCCTTGTTGTATTCGTAATACAAATATATAGAAGCATGGAACATGTTCCGGTTTCCCTAATTTCTCTTTCGTTATAAAGATAGCCTATTTATTATTTAAACACAGAGCATTTTTTGCCTTTAAAGATGTTCATCATTGACATGTTTGACTTTGAAAGTCTCCTTGGGAGCTTTTCAATCGTGTATAAAGTTATGACAATGAATCAACAAAATTAATCAATTTACATTTTGACTCACTACTCGGCCATTTATCATTTCCACACATTATTCAGTGGACATTTCGGATCACAAAAATGAATACCCCTTTTCCAGCCCTTCGTTAGTTTTTGCATAATTATGTCCAGTTACTGTCTTCTGTTTTGGGTTAACGTCTCGCCCATTTTATACTTAACACGCACAAGTTGCATGATAATTCTGATTATGATTGTGCTATAAAATGGTGCGCCTCATCATCACCTGCAAATAACATACTTTCGATAATGAAGTATACTGTATTAGTGCAACGATTTTATAGCTTTTAAGAAACGTGGTATTCTGGGGGTTAAAGGGACTAAAACTTTTCAGTAGATGTCAACATCCTCTTGAACCCGCAGAGAATACCAAGGATATAATATAATATGCAAGACTAACGCAGAATATATATATAATGTAGACTATACAATGCGGATTAAACTCCGCCTCGTTCGGTTTGATTTGATTTATGATTTTTCAAACACGCATGAATAAAGTATAACGACACGGATTATCGACGGAAATATGATCGCCTGAGCCTTTCATCCTCTGATTCTTCTTCTTGGGTAGCGACCAGACAATCAACTTGCTGTTTTTTTTTGTGTGACTTTGTAAGAGGTTGAAGCCGCACATTTCAGCTATTTATGTATTACTAGCGGCCAAGCGCCACTCCGCGACGCCGTGCGTGCGCGCCAGTGCGCCCATAGGATCCTGTATGTAATGCAGTAATCGCTCGCGCTCTGAGTCTTTTCGATGAGCGTATTATCGCATACATAAATATTGCTCACAGTGCGTACAAACATTACGTTTTTCCGTGATCGGGATTCATAGAGTGCAATATGGATGTAGACAACGTAGAGATAGAAATGGGATATATTATATACATTTACTCAAATATCTTGAAAGATGAAAATAGGTTGCAGGTTGAAGGTCAAAATAAGCAAAAAACATCCTATACAGCAGTCTCATCGACATAGACGTAACAGAAATAAAATATGATAACGATGTTTGTCAAAGGTGCTTCTGAGCTGCATGTGGGCGGATCCTTTCAATAGAGTCTTAATACATCACACGTATTGCAGTTGTGTTAAGATACAATTCAAATAGCGTATAGATCTAGAAGTTGGTCGGGAGGGGGGGGGGGGGGGGGGGTAAAATTCCCGAGGGGTGGGATCCACCGGCCCAGGCATATACGGCCTTTGGCGGATTCCGATAATGATGCATATTCTTATTGTTATTAATAACTACCGTCCCATCCGCCCCACTTCCCCTTTTCGTTATGTCTGTTTAAAAGGTTTGTCAGATCGGAAGGGGGGGGGGGGGTGCATACTGCCCCTTTCTCCCTTCTTATACCAAACACCTCTGTATGCTATGATATGATATTGTCCTTTCGCCGTGCAGGTAAGCGTTATATTATATCCGACAGAAGTCAATATCCTCCGAAGCTCGAGAATTATGCCAGGAATCTGCGCAAGAAAAAAAGATAACGCAGAAGCCAGAACGATCACTGTTCACATTCAGAATCCATCGACATAATACATGTATATATCAAACCAGTCCTGACCTCGGGATGAGCCCGAAATACGAATGGAATAGTAAGTATTTCTTTCTCTTTATTGCATAAGTCAAAGTAACGCAGAAAGAGAAAGAAACACAAATCACATAGCCACACCTCTCTGGTAAGGTACTTCGCCTTTCTTCAATTCAATCTTCTAAATAACCATGAACCCCCCCCCCCCTCCCCACGGTGGCGTAGCCAGGGTTAACCCAGAGAAGGGACACACATATGTGCAAGGGGGGGGGGGGGGGGTAGTGTTGCTCATGGCTGGTATGGTGGTAGGGCTGGGGAGGGGGTAGTGTTGCTCATGGCTGGTATGGTGGTAGGGCGGGGGAGGGGGGCAATCTTCCCAAATGGCTCTTTTTGTGTCCAGAGAAGTTGGAAAGTGAGGACAATGGCGTAGCTACGAAAGGGGGGGGGGGGGGGCGCATGTGAGAACGTGCCCTCAATTATTTGACAAAAGTCATCAGATTAACAATTCTATAAAAATACAGAAATACAGAGTGTGGCCCCTATACATTTAGGCGTCCCCGAAAAAAAAAAACGTTCGAACATCGCCTCACCAATGCAGGGGGGGGGGGGGGGGGGGCAATCTGCGAAAAATAAAAAAAAGTCGACTTGTATCTCTTTCTATCTTTTTATTTCCTACAAGTTTTTGTTTTGTTTGTTTGTTTGTTTGTTTTTTTGTTTGTTTGTTTGTTTGTTTGTTGTTTTTTTTTTTTTTGGGGGGGGGGGGGGCGATGTCTTCAAGGGGAAATAATACCTCCATGGAAATGGGGAGGGAAGGGGGGGGGGGTGGCTTTCCCCCGGTATCCCACAACTACCTTACTTCGCCAAGCAAAACCCTCATTCCACTGTTCTCCCATCCGACTTTTCTCATCTCCAAACCTCGACTCGTCTCGATGTCTTTGCCAACTGGAGAGGAGATTGATAGCCCGACTCATTATAGGGGCTGTGTGCAACGTCATTGGTGTCACTTCGGTGCGCCGTGGCCGCTCTGTGATGAGTTAATGAAGACATGTGGGTATGGCGGGCAGTTTGTGTCATCGTCGACTTGGACCTGACAGCGCCAAATGACGCATAAAATATGATCACCGATTCACCGTTTAAACGAAACAACGAATTAAGAATGCTGTCATCTTTTAATATGATTATGTGGTTTATTTAGAACAATATTCAATCTTTTTTTTGAATTTTAAATAAGATGTATTATTTTTTTCACTTAACAATTTCAATCTTGTCAAGTTCATGTCGATTTTTGTTTTACATACACCAGCCTTTCATAATGAAGGAGTGAGTTCAACGCCAAACAATTTTAGCAGATGACACGATGCAACAATACACACATGCAAGTGATTAGTCTTTTGTAACCAGACCTACTTGATGTATGTTTACATCATAGTCCATCTTTAGCACCGCCGACATGTGAGGAGCATATTCTCGGAATAATTAACGTAGCTCATTAGATAAAATGGACTAGGGCGGGTGCAATACATCCCCCCACCCCCATTGATAATTATTCCGGGTAATTATTATTTTCCTCCCTATCACATATCCTCTTCGCTGTCACCGCACACTCATGTAGAGAAAAATAAATAATTACATAGTCATAACAATAATTGTTGATTTCTGGCACAGGCTGCCATAGAAATGGGCGGGGGGTTGGGGGGGGGGGGGCATTGTTTTCTTCTTCAGGGGATCACGCTTGGTGGCCACTATAGGCAGGTTGGCTACTATAGACAGGTGACCACTAAGACAGGTTTGACTGTATTAATATGTACTGGTGCGGTTATAATATACACAATTTGATCTAGTTTAGAACAAATGCTTTGAAACGCATTTCATGCTAATATATCTGCTCATATCCTTAATTCTCTTGCATCCTTTTCCCCGATCTCCCGCTTCTTTCTTGACAATGTCTACTTTGTATATTTGTGACTGTGTTCTTCTTTCTGAGTCATGTACCGTACTCCATTGTCTCGTTTTCGTCTCCGTTGGCATTCCTTTCCCCACTTTTCTAGTTCCTTTTTTTAGTTGCGAATTTGTTAATTTAATAATTACTCATTAGTCTCAACTAGTATCTGAGGGTTCAAAATATTGCTTTAAAAAAAAAGTGTTTATAGTGGTTCTCTCTGTATGATTGTAATTGATAATTATGTATATTTTGTTGGAAAAGGAAATTCAATTGAAATAGAAAATAATTTGAAAATTGAAAGGAAACTTATCTGCACCCACCCTACCCCTACTCATCTGATTTAACGCTGTAGGGTTTGCCACTATAAAGCCGCGGC
>JBAMJV010013187.1:0-22429 GCA_037951105.1 Echinarachnius parma
GTTGCATGAAACTTACCCTTTTTTCCCAACTTAAGGATATCTATGAAAAAAAGAGTGTGGTATATCAATAAAGGCACATATTTAAAGCTATAAACTTGAATCAAAGCCGGGATTACACCCCTCCTTTAAATAACCACGATGACTGACAACGAAATTACGTGCATAAACAATCTACCAATCTGCCTACTTTCTACTCACATAGTATGCCCTGGATGAGCAGAGGGGGTTAAACTAGTTTTCGACACGACCTAGATAAACAACCGGCATATCCGTTAACAAAAATAATTTGGAAATTGAGATGCAATGCAGCACTTCGTAGCATCCGGTTACGTGATAGGATATCTGTAAATGTAAGACTATTGTTTTTTCCGGTTGCAAAGGAAATTTGCATTGGGGATTTTCCATCGAGCGCGGCAGTTTGGGAGGCCGTGGTCTGAATTGCCAAAGGTTTTTGGTAGGGCAATTGTGGGAACGAATATGAACGAATGAAATGTTGAGAAAGAGTGTAGATGAATGGTGGACGAAGAGAACGGGAGAGAATAAAACGAATAAGGGTTCGAGATCGAAATAGTATAAACATGAAGAATCAAATACAGTGGAGCCTCGTTATGAAGAGGTCGGATATAACAAAACCCTCTTATAAACAAGGTAATTTTGCACGTCCCAGCTCTTTATATTGCTTTGTTTTGTTACCCTGATATAATGAGAAACCTGATATAACAAGGTAATTTTCATGGGACCTCGTTATTATAGCGAGGTTCCACTGTATATGATTGGAGTGTGAAGAAGAATGAGTTACAGGGGTGGGTGGCGATCGAAGGATTGAATAAACGAAACACAAACGGGGAAAAGGAACGACTATGGGTGAAATTCATGAAAACGAATAAGTTCGAAATAGTACAAAATGAAAGAAAATATACGAGTGGGTGAGGGGGGTGGGGTGGATATTGGATATTATTAGCGAAAAGTGGGATATAGGATTGAGTGTAGGGGTACCATGGATTTCGAAGTTGATGATCATTTCTTTAATTCCGTGCTCTCCTGGCAGGATGCGATCCAAGTTACCACCCTAAGGTATAACTTTGGTAGTGACAAACAAGTATTAGCAAATAGAACATTTGCCAGCTATTCCTGACTGAATGGTGTCAAGGGTGGAAAAGAAGTCTTTTCTAATGCGGTATCGGCCTCTTGTCAGAATAGTGATTGATCAATATGGCATAAAAGTCGTAGCTCAGTGGTGAGTGTTTAGTGTATGGTATTAAAGAAATAGGATATATATACTACCAAGCAATATTCTTTCAGTCAAAATTCATCATGAGTTTTTAATTTTATGTTTAATTATTACATTCTAAAAGGATGCATGCTTTTAAAATCAATGCCTTGATTTATCATGTTCATATTTCCTTTTATTTAACATAAATTTCAGAATGATAATGGCAACAAAATATTTTCTTCTTCTTTGGTGAGTCAAGGTGCATCGTTACGTCAGCTATGTCACCGTATGTATACATGATATTGTGACGTGTGGCCAAAGATAAGCGCACACGTACAATTTTCCACTGTTACGTAGTACATTTTATGATTGTTATAAAACATATAAAACAGTTTAGTTTGCTTATTTCAATTCTGCTCTAGCTTGAGTTCGTTCGATATTTACAGCTCTCTTTTCGAGAACTCCGAAATTATCTCTCTTCTGATATTTCAGAACAATCATGATATCTACAAGGGTGAGCTGATATTTCAAGAGATTCCAGCGAAATGTTTCGATAATTTGGTATTATATTGAAAATATATGTTTTCTTC
The DNA here is from genome assembly GCA_037951105.1 of Echinarachnius parma. Classification (NCBI taxonomy): domain Eukaryota; kingdom Metazoa; phylum Echinodermata; class Echinoidea; order Clypeasteroida; family Echinarachniidae; genus Echinarachnius; species Echinarachnius parma. Next base: position 1,804 of record JBAMJV010013187.1, read on the forward strand.
TTTTTAAATAATGCCAAGTCAATTAAGAAAGAAAATGGCACATCTCTTCGGTAACTTCTCAGTATATCATGGTTAAAAAGTATGATGCAAATATCAGACTAATTAATGTCTCAGCTTGAAAGCGATGTCAGTAACCTTGTCAGCAAGATCATTCCATCTTTGCCTGCTATATATAGCTTTTTTTCTTTCTTTCCTTCTTTATTTCCCTCCTTTTTCTTTCACTCTTTCTTCTCTTTCTTTCTAAGTTTCTTCATGTTCTGTTGTATTAATGTTGTTGGGTTTATTTTTCAGTATCTAATTGTCAATCTACGGAGTTCATGGCAAAAATTTATATTTATGATTATTGTCCTTTTTGTAAAATATCTCAGCTGTAATTGACCCGTTTGGCAGATATTAACTTTCAAAAAACCTTCAACCTTCAATCTCAAAATTGTAATTTCTCGTTCATTTTTTTTATTGGGTTCCTTCTGTTTTTCGTCCCTCCCTTCATTTCCCCGTGTATATTTACCTCATTTATTCATCTTTTGCGGTCTCTTAGAAGTAACATTGATTTCGTCTATTGTCTTTCAGATATCGTTCCTGCAGTAAATAAATATAATTTGAATTCCAATCAAATATATTATTGCTATTTACGACTGATTTTTTTTTTACTGTTATTTGAATTGTTTTTACTTGATTATTTTGTATTTTGTATTTGTATTAATTTTATTTTATTATTATTATTTTTTTTTTTGGGGGGGGGGGGGGTTGGGGGTGATTAGTGAATAAATGATTGTGTCTTGACTACAGTAAATGACTTTCACAAACTTGGACGTTCAGGGGAGCAGGTTATTTTGTTCTTTCTAGATTTTTGATGCGCGCTCATATGGCTCATGAGGCGAGGTCAACGAGGTGGTCCTCGATTCCAGGAGTGTCAAACGTTGGCCACGATTGGGAGAGCTTACACACTCACAAACAAACAAACATATTCACAAACAAACAAACAAACAAACACACAATCACAAACAAACAAACAAACACACACACATACACGCGCACAGACACATACACTCACAAACAAACAAACAAACACACACACAGTCACACACACACTCACTCACTCACAAACAAACAAACACAAACACACACACACACACACACACACCCACACACACACACCCACACACACTTATATAACTTATGTATCTTATATGTGGAAATTGATTTGCAAAGTTACAGCTTAAATTCTTTTTCTCAAAATGCATGTAATTCGTACTTATTTCTTACATAATTTGTTTCATATTTTGTAAATTATTTGTGGCAATCTTCCTTGGAACAATTGACAAACATCCCTCATTCCTATTACCTGTCTCGGGCAGGCGGGCAGTTCAGGGGCGTTGCCTGATTTCTTGGGGCCACGTTGTTTGTGGTTCCTGCATCGCTGGAAACTTCTCCCGTGGCGGCATTGATGAGAAGACACAGGACAGCAACACTCAGCAGGGTCATGAGGGTGTTGTAGCCACTCCTCAGAACCGGACCACAGGTGGCGGCAACTGAGGACACCATGGTGAACTTTTCCTTGGCAGTTTTAGGCTAAAAACTCGTCGATATATATAGAACATACAATTGAAATGTGCATGGGCGTCGATACTTACGTAATACCTATTCATCAGGGGGGGATTGATGAATATATCATCCCCCCTGATGAATGGGTATCAATGACAAATCGACGCCCCATGGAAATGTGTATCACTTTATAGACGTGAAATGCATACATTCGTCTTATTATCATTTTAATCTTTCTCCTTTTTTTGTGCAATATTTGGTGGTCTACACTTTTGCTTTCCCGAATGCAGTGCAATTGTGTTCGGGGTCTTTGCTAGACTTATGAAGCCCCTATATAACTTGAATCTACAACATTGCTCAAATTTCAATTCGTTTGATGGAATAAAGTATAAAGTATAAAGTTAAAACAATTGTCTACTTTCAGACAAATATATGGAATACACATCCATACACGATAACATACAATATTTCGATTGTTTCGCTTTATGCTTTTGTATAAATTATCAAAAATAGTTAATATTTAATTTTCGAAGTAAATTAAGATAATACCAAATCAAGTGTCGTTGGATTACCTGGTTAGTTGAAAATCAAATTATAATCACGTAATGTATTATGAATACCTCATTTTCTGACGATAACATTTACACAAATTTCTTTGCGGGAAAAATGATGTAGCGAACAAAGAAATGTCGTATCGGAATAATGTAATCATTACAAATTATGTTTTAGATATTAAGGTAATAATGTCATATCGGATTAATGTGCAATCCTTATATTATGATTTCTTAGATATTAATAGAAGACCATGATGAATAAATATAAATAAGTTCCCGAAACTTGCACCCCAAAACGGCAAACAGGTGAGTGTACTAGTAATTGTAAGAGTTGAGCGGCCAATGAATTTTATAACCCCAGGACGTAATATATATTGGTCGTGAATATCTGACCTGGTGGTGTTTCACAAAGATCCTAAGTTGAACTTAACTCTAAGTTGGACTGAAATATTATGGTAAGCCATTTGTAGCCTTGGAATAAAAATATACTCCAAAGCAAAAATGCAAGTATATTAGAATTTACATCAATCATACATCAAGAAGTTTCTTTGAAATAAAATTGTAAAAGTTATTTTAAAAGGTATAAATTGTTTAATAAAATCATTGATATGTTATATTATCAAGGAGATTTCATGTTCAACATGAAATCTCCTTGATAATATAACATATCAATGATTTTATTAAACAATTTATACCTTTTAAAATAACTTTTACAATTTTATTTCAAAGAAACTAATGGCTTTCCATAGTTTTAAGTTCAACTTAGAGTTAAGTTCAACTTCGGATCTTTGTGAAACACCCCCAAGGAAACTGACATATGTTCATGGCAGTCCTCATAATAGTGTTTAAAAACAACTGACAATGACCTTAAAATATCACCTAAAGATCTTGATATCTAAATGATTGAGTCAATCTTTCTCTCTGTATTATCTTTGTAATGACCTCATCTCATCACACTGTGAAAAAAAAGGGTAAATATTTACCCAATATTTTACCCAACGTTGGAAGTATAGTCAACCTCAACAACTACTGGGCAATGTTTTAACCAACGTTGTTGGGCACATTAATGTGCCCAACTGTTGGGTAAGTACGTATATTTACCCAATATGTTACCCAACGTTGGAAGCATAGTCAACCTCAACAACTGCTGGGCAATATTTTAACCAACGTTGTTGGGACATTATTGTGCCCAACTGTTGGGTAATTACGAATATTTACCCAATATTGTACCCAACGTTGGAAGCATAGTCAACCTCAACAACTACTGGGCAATATTTTAACCAACGTTGTTGGGACATTAATGTGCCCAACTGTTGGGTAATTACGAATATTTACCCAATATTTTACCCAACGTTGGAAGCATAGTCAACCTCAACAACTACTGGGCAATATTTTAACCAACGTTGTTGGGACATTAATGTACCCAACTGTTGGTTAATATTTTGAACTAAGTTTTTGGGACATTAATGTGCCCAACTTTTTAACAAAGTAATTTACCCAGTTTTGGGCAAGACCTATAATAATTATCCAGAAAATTACATAATTTTACTAAGTTGTTGAGTTATTATGATACATCTCTGCAAGCAATAACATTTGTTGGGCCTTTTTCAGTTGCTTTAAACAACAAATGGTCATTATCTGACTGCCAGGGACGAATAACCAATTGAAATTACCAATTGAAATTACCAATTGAAAATTACCAATTGAAAATTCCAAATTGGTATTCCCAATTGAAACTAGTTTGCAATTCGGACGTATGAGACATGTGGTCCAAATCATGTGGCATAATCACACACAACTGGTCTATTTAGACTTCCTAAGTGCAATCTGGCTGTGCCAGGTTAGGAATGAATTCATAATACGCACACAGCATGTCGCGTATATATATCACATGTGTAGTATACATAAAAAGTGGTTATGAAAACAAATCAAGTCAAATTCAACATAAAACCAATGGTATAACAAGGTTAACATGTGATGCAAATTTTGTCATAATAATTCTTACATAAAACACTAACGATTGACACATGAATAACGAAAGAATTTTACTTCAAAATTAATATTTGTTCATATTTTGTGACTTTTTGTTGAAATCAATTACTTGCCCAACAATTGGACATCTGCATTTGGGCAACGGCAGAGTAAAAATTTGCTTAAGTATTGGTCAAATAATGCCCAACAAAACAATTACCAACGTATATATTACCCAACAAAAAAATTACCAACGTAAATTTACTCTATTTATCACAGTGGCACGCACGTATACAGTTTACCACTCAGCAGGGCAATTACTTACCCAACAATTGGACATCTGTATTTGGGCAACGGCAGAGTAAACATTTGCTTAAGTATTGGTCAAATAATGCCCAACAAAACAATTACCAACGTATATATTACCCAACAAAAAATTACCAACGTAAATTTACTATATTTTTCACAGTGGCACGCACGTATACAGTTTACCACTCAGCAGGGCAATTACTTGCCCAACAATTGGACATCTGTATTTGGGCAACGGCAGAGTAAAAATTTGCTTAAGTATTGGTCAAATAATGCCCAACAAAACAAAAACCAACGTATATATTACCCAACAAAAAAAATACCAACGTAAATTTACTCTATTTTTCACAGTGGCACGCACGTATACATTTTTCCACTCAGCAGGGCAATTACTTGCCCAACAATTGGACATCTGTATTTGGGCAACGGCAGAGTAAAAATTTGCTTAAGTATTGGTCAAATAATGCCCAACAAAACAGTTACCAACGTACATATTACCCAACTAAAAAATTACCAACGTAAATTTACTCTTTTTTTCACATTGGCACGATCGTATGTAGTTTACCACTCAGCAGGACAATTAATTGCCTAACAATTGGACATCTGTATTTAGGCAGCGGCAGAGTACAACTTTGCTTTAGTATTGGTCAAATATTGCCCAACAAAACAGTAACCAACGTATTTATTACCCAACAAAAAAATACCCAACGTAAATTTACTACTTTTTTTCACAGTGCAGTCTGCCCAATTTGTTTTGACAACCTTCAATAACTCTGCGTTACCGAATATGTCTAAAAAAAAAGGTTAAAATGGAAAACGTTTTTAAAGGGATAGTTCTGTTTTGGTATAAAGGGCGCTTCGATAAATATTAGTTTGTGAGGTTATGAAATGCTAAGTATAACATTTAAAGGGACTTAGTAACATTGTCCAAATCCTAAAAAAAAAAAAAAAAATTCTAGCGGTTCCCTCATACCTTGTTGTATTCGTATTAACAATACAATCATGGGACAGGTTTCGGTTTTTCAAATTTCCCTTTCGTTACAAAGATATACATGTACGATCGAAGTATTCAGATAAGAAAAACTCCCTTGGAGTTTTGAAACCGTGTACAAAGTGAGTGCAGTGAGTTAGTGAATATCACTTTGCATTTTCGCTCATTACTTGGCCATGCAATGTCCATTTGACTTAAACTTTTCACACAATACCCTGTGGACATATGAGATACCAACAATATACAATGCATTAACCATTCATCACTTTTTGCACATGTCAACAAAGTTACTAGATCCCTTTAACAGAGTTCACAATTTTAAAGACAGAATTAACTTTATCTATTTTTGTTAAATCAATATCGCTTCTTAAAGAGCTGACATATCAATTAATGTATCCGACTGGAATAAATGTGGGTCCCACATTTATTCAACAATTAAAGACAACAAATACAATGTTCACACTCTTTCGAAAATATTAGATGATTTTAAATAATTGTAAATAGTACCTCTATTGAATCGTTTTTTAACAAAACATTATATCGAATGTAACAAATGGTTGAAACCTATTTGTTTTAGAGGACGCCCTCATGTGTTTTAACGGCTGTTTTTGTTTTAATGATCACAGCATTTTAACTTTACAAATGTTTCTACCTTTCGGGCATGGTAGAAATGCAACCAATTTTTTGTATTGATATAGTTTTGGTACTTACATTAAGTTTGACCAAAATTGTGCTATCCCTTTTAAGTATACATGCATATAAAATTAAGATGAACCAAATGTTTATTAGTAACCATTTTTCATAATTTTAAGTTCTTCTACCTTGTATTAATAAAAGACAGGTTGAAATATCATTTCTTTGAAACAGCATTTAATTAGACCCTCCTTCTTACCTTCTTTTTACTGTCCGATTCTCATTTTTTTTTGTTTCATCAAACTACATTATATTTTCCCATGCGCTTTGAGCACCTATTTAGGTGGATATTGCGCAATATAAATATTCAATATTATTGTTATTATTATAATGTCTGACAAGAACAATTTACAGATGTTTATGATAGCTGTACTCGTTAATCATTTAAAATCAATGATGACAAACACAGTCTTCTTTGCGCTTCTGTTGGTAGAGTCCTTGTTTATTTTCATTATCTATGTACTGACGTCTTTTTGTCAATCACCATAAATGTTTTGACGATCTTCCATTTCTTATTATCAAAAATGATAAAGGACCTAGAGTCGATCCCTGGGTGACCCCATAAGTTATAGGTAAACTGTTCGACTCTTAAGATTAAAAGTATACATATTGTCTATTTAACAAATAATCTTTAAACCATAATACAGCAATACCCCTTATTCGATAAAAGTGTAATGAATATTTGGAGAGCTTTCAACCAAAAGGCGCTAAATCCACCTTTCCAACTTTCCAACTTCCTTTGCACACGTGCCTATGGGAATATGAGATTGAACTTTCTATTTTTTCTATTTTGATTATGAGTGAGTTATTTGTCGTAAAACGTGGATTCCTAGATAGCTACGTGGAGTATACATACAGGTACTGTATACCGTTAACTTGTTGTTTTTTATGGAAAGTAGATTTAGCGCCTTTTGGAAGTGAGCTCTTTATTTGATGATCAATAGTATCAAAGGCCTTTCTCAGGTCTATATAAATGCCTACAGTGTGTTCCTTATTAGCCATTATTAGAATCATGGATATAGAAGGATTGAATATTCATATTTCGACTACTATAATTATTACCTTCTACTACAACATGACAAAGTCCGGTCGCTAGATGGCGACAAACACATGGAATCCAATTTTCAGAGACTGTTTATCGACCACCGCCATCGATTGAAAAGTGCTACTCTCCCACAATGCCATCGATATAGGAAATACTGGATATAGCAACGGCGCCCTCTTCATGAAGCCAGCGACAGTGTGAAAAGTACTCTCAGTAAAAAAAAAGTGTTCCATTCACTCGAGTGAAGCGATTAACGCTAGTGAATAGGGCACCGTTTGTATTAAGAGTACTTTTAAATACTCTAACTTAGGAATCGTATCATACAAACTTCCTGCAACGAGGCCCAGGTCCCTATAATGAGTCCTTTCCTACCTTTTCGCGGGTACCTCTGAATGGGGAAGCATTTTGTAAACTAAGTTGCATTTTTCAAACCTAAGTTGTCGAGATTTTGTTTTTTTTATTGGGGCGAGGTTGCTTTTTTTTTTTTTTTTTTTTTTTGGGGGGGGGCCCTGAGAAGGGCCGTTGTTATTTGTTGAAACTGCTAACTCTCCTTAGCTTGATTTGGAGGTCTTCTTTGGCAGGAGAACAGCCTGGATGTTCGGGAGAACGCCTCCTTGTGCGATCGTCACCCCTCCAAGCAGCTTGTTGAGTTCTTCGTCGTTTCTCACGGCCAACTGCAGGTGGCGTGGAATGATGCGAGACTTCTTGTTGTCGCGTGCTGCATTGCCAGCCAATTCCAAGATTTCTGCTCTCAGGTACTCCAGAACTTACATCCTTACATACACACACGCACACACACACACACACACACACACACACACACACACACACACACACACACACACACACACACACACGCACACACGCACACACGCACACACGCACACACACACACACACACACACACACACACCATAATACTTATATATTTACACACCACATACATACACACATACACAGAAAAACACAACATACATACACACATACACGCACATACACACCTACACATACACACGCACGCACGCACACACATACGAACACGCACGCACATACATACACACACACTTACACACACGCGCGTGAAGATTCTCCAAACACACACACGGATATGGAGACTCTGGTTCATAAATATGCTCAATTAAATATGCGCACAAAAAATGTACATTCGGTTGAGTGTCCTCTGTAGATTCGGCTTGGTACGAACAGTCACGTCACGTTCACGTTGACGTCACGTGAACGGTTCTGTACCTTTTGTGAAACAGGTCACCCAAATCTACGAAGTGTAGGGTAAAGTGACCCAACAATTTGTCGTTTTCCATGCCGGTAAAATTCGAAGTGTCGCGTTAACCAAATCGTGACGTGAGCGTTTAATCAAGATTTTTTAAATTGCAAACGCTTGTTACTAAGACTAGACATACACGCACAAAGAGATTTAAAAATGTCGACGAAAATGCCGATACCCCCTTATCAAATCCTTTCAATCATTATGTTTATAATATGTACGTGCATAATTCAGAGTAATCTGAGACGATAATATGCAGTTCTGTCATTTAGGTAATGTACAACCATACCACTTGCATTATTTGTCTTGTTATTGGAGTATTTCTAAAGACGTGTCGTGCGTGGATTTTGGCAAATGTTGATTTCCAGCTGAATTGCTACACGCAGCGGACAATTCAGTTCGCATACGCCTGAAGTTCCCGTGCTCGACGTCTGCGCGTACCGGTATGTGCTTGCCTGTGAAAGTGAGTGAGTGAGTGAGTGAGTGAGTGAGTGACTGCAGTGATCAATGAGTTTAAAAGTAATAAAACAATGATTTGATTAATAGTGTTTATTTATGGTTATTGAATCGAGTCAATCTATAAATCAGTCATTTAATCTAATAAACAATCAATTAATCAGTCAATCATTATAATGAAACAATCACACCAACCAATCAATATTAAATAAATCAATTAATGTATTTGACATTCGAACTAGCTACTTGTAGGCAGTGGCGTACCCAGGATTTTTTCAAGGGGTGGGTGTAGGGGGGGGGGGGGGGATATTTCGTCAGACAAATTGAAGTAAGCGGGGGGAGTGTGGGTAGGGGGTGTCCGTAGAAAATGACCGCAGCCGAGGACGAGACCAGGACCGGTCACAAATTTCGAGGCCGAGACCAAGACATTTCTTGAATTATGTAAGGGGGTGGGGATGGGGGTAGGGGGTGTCCACCCCCCTGCCCCCAGGCCTGTGTTCGCCTATAATTGGTATTTACATTTTACAGTATAGGTCAATGACAATGACAATGAATTTTATTCTCAATAACGGCCCCTCACGGGGGCATGGGAGAAATACAACAAGTGTATATAATGTACATATATCAAGTATAAACATGATAAAAAACAAACAAAATCTTTGGCAACAACGTTTAACTAGCACACACTAAGAAAACTTAGCCATAATAATACTACAAAACCTTGATAAATTGATAAAGGTAGGACGGGTTCGTTCACGATTAAATTTACCGAGAATTAGTCTCTTCTCAACGACAATTTACATTAATTTGTTTTACGCAAGCGCCAATATACGTGAGCTTTCATGAATTGCATATAGTATATCTACAAACTGTTGGGTCACGTAACCCAACACTTCGTAGATTTGGTGACCTGTTTCACAAAAGGTACAGAACCTTCACGTGACGGGAACGTGAACGTGACGTGACTGTTCGTACCAAGCCTGTAGATTCCAAGTTTATGTTCAAATTCAAGTTCAAATGTATTTAGTCATTAAAGGGATAGTTGAGTTTTGGTAGAGAGGGCGCTAGACTACTTATTTTTTTTGTGAGGTAATGAAAAACTGAGTGTAAAATTTGAAACAGCATAATATCTAAATAATAAAATCATCTTTGTTTGATCAAAATCGGTTCAGAGACGGCTGAAATATCCATAAATATAACAATTTGTAATAAAGCCGGGGCCCCGGGTTTATTAGAGAATTTTGAACCAGCCGTTAAAAATTCAAAAAAATGCTTCCTCTTTTCAAAAAGTTACAAAATAGGTATTTAAATAGTTGTTGGTTATTTCTCTATCTAATCACTATTTCAACAAAACATCACATGCACAATATTTTATTCAAAATGGTTGAAACCGATGAGTGTTAAGAGAGCGCCCTCTTACGCTTTAACGGCTCTTTTTGAATGATAACATGATCTTTACTACGTCATTTGTAATTTTGTGTTCCTTTCTAGTTTTAACTATTAGTTTGTAATGTAATGATGCAGGTTTTGGTTACTAAAATTCAGTTTCATCAAAACTGTACTCTCCTTACCAGAACTCAACTATCCCTTTAACAAATGCCTATTCATTTTGTGGCCTATTCCAAAAAGTACAAAACAAACTGATTTGCAAAAAAGACACAACACAAATGTAATACTTTTTAAGAAGTAGGATTGAATATTTCTGTAACAAAATCAAAACGAGAAAATTATTTATATGAATAATGATCAGATAAGTATAAGTGTTGACTCTATTATGTACACATAATATACATAATATGATATTCATATTACATACAATGGCTGTTATAAATCAACGCAGATCCAGGCCCAGAGCATATATATTACATGTCTCAAAGGGATAGTTGAGTATTTTTGTGAGATGATTAAAAACGGAGTGTCAAATTTGAAAGAGCATACAATTTCAAAAACAAAACAAAAACAATTTGATCAAAATCGGTTCAGAAATGGCTTAAATATCCATAAACATAAACATTTGTTACAGATGTGGCCAGGGCCCTACAATTTTTCGATACTTTGGAACCAGCCGTTAATGTTTTTTTAATGCTTCCTCTTTAAACAATTTACAAAAGAGGTTTATAAATAGTTGTTGATTCTCTTTATATCTAATCACTATTTCGACAAAACATCACATGCACAATATTTTCTTTAAAATTATTGAAACCAATACATTTTAGAGAACACCCTCTTGAGTTTTAACGACTCTTTTTTTAATAATGAAAACAGGCCTTTTACTTAATCATTTGTAATGTTGTATTCATTTCAAGCATGGTGGAGTTATAACTGTTCAATTTTGCAGGTTCTGGTTATTATAATTCAGAGTTTGAAAAAACGGTACTCTCGTTACAAAACTTAACTATCCCGTTACAATGATTAAGAACAAAATCTTGAAGATATATTCTCAGTTTTTGTCCAACTTTTTACATTAACAGATTTTGTTAAAGGAGAATATTTCATTTTTGTGTGTTGGGCGTTTCCGAATGCTGCTATTAGACTTTAACACTTAATGTCATCACAAAACAGTTTCAGTTCAATTTCATCAATCATAAATGCTAACAAAAACATAATGTACATGTTTCCAACTATTAATGATAACCAAACATAACAAAGTAGGCATAATGAGATATACGTGCATGAGGATCAGATATAAGTTGATTTCAAACATAATTATAAAGAAACTGACCAGAAATATATAATATGATTGAAAAATAGCAAAGCAAATTTAATGTTTTATTATATTACGTTACATTACACAGGATATAGCGTATGATACGAATGAGATATGAGAGACATGAACAGTTCCTAAATCTTCCTCACGAAAGAACAACTGTAGACCGAACCGATCAGGGTGATAAAACGAACATACATGCAATGTTCAAGTTAATGCATCATACATATAAATACAAAATTACAGTATTTCAAAATATAAAGACACTGACCAGAAATATATAATGTGATTGAAAAGGAGCAAAGAAATGCGATTTTGTATTACATTATATGTTACATTACACAGGATATAGCGTATGATACAAACTAGATATGACAGACATGAACAGCTCCTAAATGTCCATCACGAACAAACAATTGTAGACCGATGAGGATGATAAAACAAACATACATGCAATATTCAAGTTAATGCATGAAATATAAATACAAATTCAACGGAAGCATAACGTAATGTTGGACAGATTTTACACTAAAGAATATTTCTAATGAGGGATAAATATAATACCATACCGATGGCCCTGGTTGATGTTGGTACGATTCGTTTATGATAATTTGGTAATAAAATAAAATCAAAACAGTATAGGCATATAATATGAAGAAACATGTCCAACATGTACAACTTTTTTGTCACAAATCTAATGTTGTGTAAATATGTATATCATGTTTATTTTTACCACGCATTTGTAGTGCAGGCAGGGGGGGGGGCTGACCACATTTGAATTGTTATATATTTTATTATTTTATGCTTATGTTTTTCTTTGTTTTAAGCCCAAAAAGTGGGGGGCTGCAGCCTCCCCCCCCCCCGCCCCAAGCCCCCGTGGTTCTGCGGCCCCTGCAGGTATCATAATCTGATCAAAGGCTAGCGGAAAATTCTATTCAATATCCATGACACAAAAACAATGTTGTCAATGTAGACTTTATCAGCTTGAATGCACTCGCCGAGATAATGAGGCAGAATTGAAGAATTTATAATTAATTGACCGACCTGTACGTGTCATTTTCCTACGTACTGAGCTAAAACACCGATGTTTTAAATCGAAATAACTAGGATAAATCGAATGTTTTATAAAAAGAAAAGTGTACATTAAACGACTAATATTCCGAAGTTCATATTATTATTAATTTCGTATCAACCTGTCACAGATAAAAGGGTGAATTTTAAGGTTGAAAAGAGGATACGAAAAGCAAAAACACAATTATATCGTAAAATAACTTATTATAAATGCTTGCGTCTCGGTAAATTTTTCATCATTGGAAAGGGTAAAGTCTCGTTTTTGATGAGAAATGATTCGCATATTCATTAATCTTTTAGAATAGTCAGGAGCTAGCAAAATATCACACGGGATCAAACAATAAATGTGACTTCCGAAATTCCAGCTGTGTGATTGGCTCATTCAACTACTGACCACTGTTGCTGAGGTAACGGGCCCATAGCAACAGTCATTCGCACCTGACATTGCCCGCTTTGTGACCATGCGGTCTTGGTTGAATAGCCCACAAGTCGCGCGTGATGTTGAATAAGCCAATCACAGAGCTGGAATTTGTAAATTCACAGTAATTTTTTATCATCTTGTGATATTTTGCTAGCTCCTGACTATTCTAAAAAAATGAATGAATATATGAATGGTGTAGTATTAGACCAGGAGCCAGCGAGGGTTAGCCTAGCTAAAAAGGTTACCAATTTTCTTGTAAATAGTTATTTAGTGTATATGCCTCTAAGTATGGAAATGAAAGTCTGGCTGGTTATTGGTGGTGGGTGTGGTCAGGAGGGTCATGCAAGGGGCCCCCAAATATTAGGCTAGCCTAGCTAAAAAGGTTACCTCGTAAAATCGGTAGGATATTATCGGGCGTAGCCCAAGGTTCAATGAAACACCATTACCAGACTTTTTAGGTGGTGGGGCGTAGCCGCCAGACTCAAAATACTGGTACGTCATTAATAGGCTAGCCTAGCTAAAAAAGTTACCTCGTGAAACCCATTGCAAATTGTTCGTTATACTCAAAGGACAAACGAATGACCATTGGCAGACTTTTTTGGTGGTGGGGCGTAGCCGCCAGACGACCCCAAAGACCCGACTTTTCCCAGCTAGGCTAGCCTAGCTAAAAAAGTTACCTCGTGAAACCCATTGCAAATTGTTCGTTATACTCAAAGGACAAACGAATGACCATTGGCAGACTTTTTTGGTGGTGGGGCGTAGCCGCCAGACGACCCCAAAGACCCGACTTTTCCCAGCTAGGCTAGCCTAGCTAAAAAAGTTACCTCGTGAAACCCATTGCAAATGATTCGTTATACCCAAAGGACAAACGAATGACCATTGCCAGACTTTTTTAGTGGTGGGGCGTAGCCGCCAGACGCCCCCAAAGACCCGACTTTTCCCAGCTAGACTAGCCTAGCTAAAAAAGTTACCTCGTGAAACCCATTGCAAATGGTTCGTTACACTCAAAGGACAAACGAATGACCATTGCCAGACTTTTTTAGTGGTGGGGCGTAGCCACCAGACGCCCTCAAAGACCCGACTTTTTTCAGCTAGGCTAGCTAAAAAAGTTACCTTGTGAAACCCATTGCAAATGGTTCGTTATACTCAAAGGGCAAACGAATGACCATTGCCAGACTTTTTTAGTGGTGGGGCGTAGCCGCCAGACGCCCCCAAAGACCCGAATTTCCCAGCTAGGCTAGCCGAGCTCAAAAAGTTACCGTATGAAACCCATTATAAATGGTTCGTTATACTCAAAGGGCAAACGAATGACCATTGCCAGACTTTTTTAGTGGTGGGGCGTAGCCGCCAGACGCCCCCAAAGACCCGACTTTTCCCAGCTAGACTAGCCTAGCTAAAAAAAGTTACCTCGTGAAACCCATTGCAAATGGTTCGTTATACTCAAAGGACAAACGAATGACCATTGCCAGACTTTTTTAGTGGTGGGGCGTAGCCGCCAGACGCCACCAAAGACCCGACTTTTTTCAGCTAGGCTAGCTAAAAAAGTTACCTTGTGAAACCCATTGCAAATGGTTCGTTATACTCAAAGGGCAAACGAATGACCATTGCCAGACTTTTTTAGTGGTGGGGCGTAGCCGCCAGACGCCCCCAAAGACCCGAATTTCCCAGCTAGGCTAGCCGAGCTCAAAAAGTTACCGTATGAAACCCATTATAAATGGTTCGTTATACTCAAAGGGCAAACGAATGACCATTGCCAGACTTTTTTAGTGGTGGGGCGTAGCCGCCAGACGCCCCAAAGACATGACTTTCCCAAAAAAGTAACATCGTGAAACCCGTTGCAAATTGTTCGTTATACCCAAAGGACAAACACATGACCACTGCCAGACTTTTTTTTATTGGTGGGGCATAGCCGCCAGACGCCCACATGCAAAGACCAAATTTTCCAGCATAGCATAGCTGAAAATCTTACCTCGAGAAACCCACTGGAACTTGTTTTTCATTTTCAAAGGTTCAATGAATGACCATCACCAGACTTCTTGAGTGGTGGAGCGAAGCTGCCAGAAAGCCTGATACCCCCACCCCCCTCCCCCACCACACCTATACCGCCACAATATTGGGCTATCCTAGCTAAATCTTGTGATGCCTTTTGAAAAATGAACATAATCATTCGGATGGACATGATTTCAGCCAATACGTATACTATAGATTTGATATTCGGCATTTGGACATTATTTGTTATGCTCTTTCTGAAATTAAATTCCAATTTTTAAAATTCCATCAGTGGTTATTGGTGGTAGTTGGGGCGGGTTGTCTTTGAGGGCGTCTGGCGGCGCGCCCCACCACCAAAAAAGTCTGGCAATGGTCATTCGTTTGCCCTTTGAGTATAACGAACCATTTGCGATGGGTTTCACAAGGTGACCTTTTTAGCTAGGCTAGCCTAGCTGGGAAATTCGGGTCTTTGGGGGCGTCTGGCGGCTACGCCCCACCACCAAAAAAGTCTGGCAATGGTCATTCGTTTGCCCTTTGAGTATAACGAACCATTTGCAATGGGTTTCACAAGGTAACTTTTTTAGCTAGCCTAGCTGAAAAAAGTCGGGTCTTTGGGGGCGTCTGGAGGCTACGCCCCACCACTAAAAAAGTCTGGCAATGGTCATTCGTTTGTCCTTTGAGTATAACGAATTATTTGCAATAGGTTTCACGAGGTAACTTTTTTTAGCTAGGCTAGCCTAGCTGGGAAAAGTCGGGTCTTTGGGGGGGTCTGGCGGCTACGCCCCACCACCAAACAAGTCTGGCAATGGTCATTCGTTTATCCTTTGAGTATAACGAACAATTTGCAATGGGTTTCACGAGGTAACTTTTTTAGCTATGCTAGCTTAATAATGACGTACCAGTATTTTGGGTCTGGCGGCTACGCCCCACCACCTAAAAAGTCTGGCAATGGTGTTTCATTGAATCTTGGGCTACGCCCGATAATATCCTACCGATTTTACGAGGTAACCTTTTTAGCTAGGCTAGCCTAATTTTGGGGGGCCCCTTGCATGACCCTCCTGACCACACCCACCACCAATAACCAGCCAGACTTTCATTTCCATGCTTAGGGGCATATACACTAAATAACTATTTACAAGAAAATTGGTAACCTTTTTAGCTAGGCTGACCCTCGCTGGCTCCCGGTCTATATCTGAGCCAATACTTTTCTCTTTCCAATGATGTAAAAATTACCGAGATGCAAGCACATTTGATATATTATTTGATAAGGTAAACATGAATCATTCAATTTTTGTTTTATTATCATATTTTGACCTTAAATTTCACCTTTTTATCTACATCAGATTGACGCGAAACAAATAATTGCATAAACTTTGGAATATAAGACGTTGTATCGACGCCTTTCTTTTCATGAAACACTTAATTTCTCTTAGTTTATGCGATTTGAAATATCATAGAAATCCAAGTCATGCATATTTTGTTTATAAATGGGAAGCCTTGTTGATGCTCTGCGATCTCACTGTTATTTTTTTTAAACAGGCACACATTGGAGTTGTTTGCATTTTGAGTACGCATTAACCAAAATACACCGTTTAAGACTTCCGAGTACACAAATAAAACAAAGCTTGTTGCCTTTTATTATCCGCGAACTTGAAATATATACGATGTTATTGTTATTATTTCCCCGATTTTGTTTTTGTTTGCAAACACACGCGTATACACAGCCAATGTGAAGTGACACCAGCGGTGAAACATGACAACACTAACACTTATTTATAAAAGTTGCACCTCGATGAAATACAGCTTGTAACCAGAAGCAAACGCAAGCATGTCACATGACAGAGATACCATGTAACACCATGAGCTACCCAGAGCCAGCTTCAGTTCCTCAAACTGACAGACTTTCTGGAACTTCAGACCGTCCATCTTGTACTGCGTGATGACCACTGTACCCGCTCCTTGATTCACACTGGCGACATAGACTCTGTCTTGGCTATCTACTGCAGCATATATATATTCCCCTTGATCCGCCGTCAGGGTATCTCCTACTCTCCCACTCCTGTCATAGACCGTTATCTTGCTAAGGTTGGTGCGATTACACGTGCTGGCAATGATGGCTCCTGACCTGGTTACAAAGGCCTGGTGTGGTTCGTCCCTGGTAGTAATACTACACAGCTGGGTACTTATGCTAGGGTCGTAGATCATGATGCATTTTTCTCCGTTAGCAATTATAATTTCATCGTTGCTGTTTGAAGAAATCATCGGGTACCAAGAAGGGCAATCATTATCAATCTTCTTTGTATGCATGTACGAACCGTTTGGTGAATAGATCTGTAGTTTGCTAGTAGTCCGCGATACCACTGTGTTCCCAGTGTGGGTCTGATGGGCAAGGTCATGGTAGTATTCATCATGTGGGAAGTATTGTGACGTATTTCCCTTTGTATCCACTATGTCTGCACCACACACATTACTGTAACCAATGGCCACAGTGTCCTGAGATGCTGCTGTCATTCCATACATTCTTCCTCGTAGGTCGACTGTCCTACTAACTCTCGTTGAAGGTTGACCTATTTTTCCTAACTGAAGAAGAGATCCATCAGCAGGTTTGAATGTTTTCTTTTGAGCAGTCCCGGAAATGACTCCTGCAGACACGTCATCTTTTACCTCCTTCAGTATTTGTTCGAGCTCATCACATAGAAGACAGTGCGCCGCCAAGCTGTCAGCTTCAAGACACCCAAGTCTATCGTTAGCGACCAGCGACACCGAGCTGACAATGCTTTTGATTCTCTGACGGTCTTTTGCCTTCAAGACATCAAGGTCGTCATCGAAACCTTTCTTCAGCGACTGGAGATTCTCAAGTAGCAACCGCTCGTTCTCTTTCAGCTGCCTTGCCTTCTTCTCGTACGCGTCTCTGACTTCTGTTTCAAGCTTCTGAACTGCCTCGTGAACCTCCTGACGACGCGCTTCTGTGTTCTGAATGTTCTTCTCTAGTTCTGTCTTCCTAGCTTTGCATCGTTTGAGTAAACTTTCCACCTTCATCTGCAACTCCCTCTCGAAGTCGTGATGGTTCTTTATTCTATGGTCACGATGCGCTACGATGACACATTTGAAGCAGATGTACACTCGGCACTCTTCACAGAAAAGATCCCTGTTCTCTTGACGATGTATTGGGCACCTCTCCGGGTGCTGGGCATGAATGCTAAATTTGCCGTTGCTGGCTTCCGACATCGAGAGGACCTTGTGATCTGCAAACAAAGTGGACATTCTTTGATGTCCGCTGTGGCAATTATCACAAATGTATGTACTACATTCCTTGCAAAAGTACACGGCCTCTTCTTTCAATGTACACATTGTGCAGTATACGACTTTAACCTCAAGCGAAGCCAGGAGACCACCTATATTGCTAAGGTAATCATCCACTAGTCCATTGACCGCCACGTCCGCGGGAAGTCCCTCGACTCGATTCTCCTGGAGCTTCGTGTCACTCCTGCAGAGGGGACACACCATGTGGTCTCTGTCCAGGTGGGACGCGTCATACCCATTGAGACACTTCGTGCAGAAGGTGTGTCCACAGGTCAGAAGAGTCGCCTCATTAAAGACGTCCAGACACAGCGGGCAGATCAGACCTTCGGGAGAGCATGGTGCTTCTTCTCCTCGTGCCGCCATTTCAATTTACAGCCGATTGACGCAAACGGAAACCGTTAACAAGACAAAAGTAGATTAAAGTTCAAGTTTGTTTATCAATTTCGTTCTCTTTTGCAGAATGTCCATGTATGTATATATAGGGGCGTAATCTCTAACGTGGCGGGCATGGTTGTCGTTGCTAAAAGAGTATCGTCAATCAACGTGATACCGAAATTATAGTACAGTGTATGAATAGGGATGTGCAGTTAGGTGAATACATAGCATGTCACGCAACAATGCACTTCAGCATGCGGGCATGTGAAGTAGATTCTAATTCAAGTTCAAGTTTGTTTATCAATTTCGTTCTCTTTTGCAGAATGTCCATGTATGTATATATAGGGGCGTAATCTCTAACGTGGCGGGGCATGGTTGTCGTTGCTAAAAGAGTATCGTCAATCAACGTGATACCGAAATTATAGGCTTGGTACGAACAGTCACGTCACGTTCACGTTAACGTCACGTGAACGGTTCTGTACCTTTTGTGAAACAGGTCACCCAAATCTACGAAGTGTAGGGTAAAGTGACCAAACAATTTGTCGTTTTCCATGCCGGTAAAACTCGAAGTGTCGCGTAAACCAAATCGTGACGTGAGCGTTTAATCAAGATTTTTTAAATTGCAAACGCTTGTTACTAAGACTAGACACACACGCACAAAGAGATTTAAAAATGTTGACGAAAATGCCGATACCCCCTTATCAAATCTTTTCAATCATTATGTTTATGATATGTACGTGCATAATTCAGAGTAATCTGAGACGATAATATGCAGTTCTGTCATTTAGGTAATGTACAACCATACCACTTGCATTATTTGTCTTGTTATAACTTATTGGAGTATTTCTAAAGACGTGTCGTGCGTGGATTTTGGCAAATGTTGATTTCCAGCTGAATTGCTACACGCAGCGGACAATTCAGTTCGCATACGCCTGAAGTTCCCGTGCTCGACGTCTGAGCGTACTGGCCCGGCCTTAACGGCGTTGTATGTGCATGCCTGTGAAAGTAAGTGAGTGAGTGAGTTCCAGTGATCAATGAGTTTAAAAGTAATCAAACAATGATTTGATTAATAGTGTTTATTTATGGTTATTGAATCGAGTCAATCTATCAATTAATCAGTCAATCATTATAATGAAACAATCACACCAACCAATCAATATTAAATAAATCAATTAATGTATTTGACATTCGAACTAGCTACTTGTAGGCAGTGGCGTATCCAGGATTTTTTCAAGGGGTGGGTGTAGGGGGGGGGGGGATATTTCGTCAGACAAATTGAAGTAAGCGGGGGGAGTGTGGGTAGGGGGGTGTCCGTAGAAAATGACCGCAGCCGAGGACGAGACCAGGACCGGTCACAAATTTCGAGGCCGAGACCAAGACATTTCTTGAATTATGTAAGGGGGTGGGGATGGGGGTAGGGGGTGTCCATCCCCCTGCCCCCAGGCCTGTGTACGCCTATAATTGGTATTTATATATAGGTAGGACGGGTTCGTTCACGATTAAATTTACCGAGAATTAGTCTCTTCTCAACGACAATTTACATTAATTTGTTTTACGCAAGCGCCAATTTACGTGAGCTTTCATGAATTGCATATAGTATATCTACAAACTGTTGGGTCACGTAACCCAACACTTCGTAGATTTGGTTGACCTGTTTTACAAAAGGTACAGAACCTTCACGTGACGTGACGTAAACGTGACGTGACTGTTCGTACCAAGCCAAATTATAGTACAGTGTATGAATAGGGATGTGCAGTTAGGTGAATACATAGCATGTCACGCAACAATGCACTTCAGCATACGGGCATGTGGCAAATATGGTAGAGCGTCAAATGCAAATATATCGATCACAATACAAATCTAAATATAGCATTGGGTTTTCCCACCGTTCTTTATGAGTATGTATCCCAGACC
>JBAMJV010013188.1:0-32641 GCA_037951105.1 Echinarachnius parma
CATGTTGTCGTTAGCGAAGTTGTCATAAAATGGCCCAACCTTTTGACACAGTATAGGGGATAGATATATTTCAGTCAGGGCTTTGTCAGTTCACGCTTTATTGCAAAACCCAAATATTGCGCACGTTTAATAGAAAAGAAAACAAAACATATTATATATGTATTATAACGTATTCACAAATTAAAACTAGTTCTTCGAGTTGGTGGTGGTGCCTCCTAAAATCAACCCCTGCGCGCCGCATTGTAATGATCACCACGCATTATTGCACCCGGCAATGCGCAACGAAACAGATCTTATTGACATTGTAAAAGGAAACCCACTATAGGGAAGAATACAAGAAGAATACAAGAATATTTGATTCAAGGAGAAACATACCGACACTGTATTACGATTTACATTATGGTCACTGAACAAAATAAGCAACCAAAAACCAAACACGACAACAAACCCACGAAACTATACAAACGCTTGAAATGATTTTCCATCAGTATTATTTCGCTACATTAAGCGCAATGAAAAGCAGTATACTATAATAGGGTTTGCTTTGGTACATAATTATGAAACCACCACATGCACACAGTTAGTTTAAAGGGTAGTTTAGTTTGGTAAGGCTGAACTTTAGTAGCCAAAACCTGCACAGTAACATTATAAACTAATAGTTATTACTCCACCATGCTCGAAAGGTATACAAAATTACAAACGACTAAGTAAAATGCCTGTTATCATTCAAAAAGAGCCATTAAAACACAAGAGGGCGCTTTTTAAAAAGGCATTGGTTTCAACCATTTTTCATACAAAATTATGCATGTGATTTTTAATTGATATAATGATTAAATAGCGAGATCATCAACAACTATTTAAAAAACGCTTTTGAAAATTTTTGAAAAAGTGCAAGCATTTTTTTATTTTTTTCTAAAAATCATCTAATTATTTGGGGCCCCAAATAATTATAAGATCAGATATATTTATTGATATTTCAGCCGTTTCTGGGTCGATTTTCACCAAATAAAGTTTATTCTGCCATTAAAATTGCATGTTCTCTCAAATTCGACACTCAGTTTTTCATGTGCAGCGCCCTCTCTACCAAAACTAAACTACCCCTTTAGTGGAGAAAAAAAACCACTGCATCTGGAATTCAAATAATCATATTTTAGTGAGAAATACTTCTGTGACCACACGAACGGTGCTAAGAAGCCGTAAAACCATACATATTTCTGGGTCTATAAACTTGACAAAGGTGACAAATTTATCCACCCCAAAACACATAAAATAACTATTAAAGGGATCCTGTAATTTGATTGACATATGCAAAAGGTGATGAATGGTTGAAAACATGTATATTGTTGTGATCTGATATGTCCACTAAGTAATGTGTGGAAATTTCACGTTTCACGTTTAAATGAGCAAAAAATACCAAGTGATATTTACTAACTTATTGCACTTACTTTGTACAGAGTTATAACGTTAAAATGGATAATTACAAATCCGAACACTTCAATCGTAAATATCTTTTTAACGAAAGGGAAATTCGAAGAACCCAAGCATGTTCCATGCTTCTATTGATGTAACGAATACAACAACGTATGAAAGAACCACTATAGAGTTCTAATGAGTAAGATGTGGATTTGGACAATGTTACTAGATCCCTTTAATGGCGGATATATACTAACTTACTCCTTTCCCGTATACGTATTAAAAAACATGACTTTCTGTACTCAACCCCATTAACTCTTTGAGTGCCAATAACGCTTATTCGCATCACACAATACATATAAAATACCATATAGAGCTGCATGTAAAATCGCTCGCATTCAAAGTGTTCACACGTTGAAAATCCCCGAAAACCCTGCCCCTACCTTCAAAGACGCCACAATGCTGCTTCCTTCACCCATCATACATTATGTACTACAAAAGTGTAAAGCTATAGACGTAAAGATGCAACTATACTAAACAAACTATCCGTCAGGAATTGTCAAGATAAAATCCTTCAAACACATGATGATTCTAATCAAATGCTTGTGTAAAAGCTCAAAAAGCTGAGGTTTATTTTTCATTTTGTTAACAAAATGTATGATTCACCGTGTTATCTGGAATTGTCGATATAAAGAGAAAGTAATTGTAGTATCCTCATCGATTATGTACAGTATTTAAACAAAAGAAGATTGGGTAATGGTTTCTGAACATCTCTGGACAGACTCTTTAACAATGATTCATTTTTATAGAATTGAATACTCCAAATGCGAACAATTTAAAACAGAAATATATGGTGGCATATTTGAATCCACTTTGAACTATTTCCCATATATATTATAGTAATTACATGGCTCACCAGGCTCCCGTTGAGGATGGATTAATAAGCAATAAATTAATTAAGTCTGAATATTGCCGCTAGCGGGTGAAGAAAGACGCAACGAGAAATCAAAATATTAATTAAAATCATTCATCACACCGAAGCTTCATAATACTGCATAAACAATGCCAGAGGAAGAGCAAAATTGAAGAGGTTAGTTCCAAAAGGCACTAAATCCACATTCCATAAAAATAACAAATGAGTTAACGATATCAGCACAGTAATAAGATACGTAGTTAGCTAGAAATTCAAAAATTGAGGACAAATTGTGCAATCAAAAACCAAATAGGGACCGTTCCATTTTCATAATCCCATATAATATATTGTATGTGTACAAAGTCGAGAGAAAAAAAAAATCCGCTTTTTTCCAAAGTTGAAAAGGTGGATTTAGCGCCTTTTGGAATTCAGCTCTTCAGATATAATTTTAAAAACCGCACTATAGCTTAGTTATATTATAAGTCTATATTAGATGCTATCGGGCTAAGTATATAAGTCTTTTACTATGAATTTCTTAGTCACTAACTGGCATGACTAATTTAACTGGGAAAGCATTAATTTAGCGACTAGAAGAATCTCTTGTTGCATAATTATGTGGTATATTATTATGATCATGTATTTTATCAAATAGGCTTAGAATGGAACTAAGCTCATACTTAGGGATAAGAATAATTAGGGGCCTAGCTGGCTCAATAATAATAATAATATATAGCATTTATAGAGCGCCATGTATCTAGGTGCCCTATTCAGAGGCGCATATTACCCTTGGTCATCAGGTACAGTTCAAACCCGCACAATTATCTTGTGCACCATCTCAACTCCCAGGGGAGCATACTAGCCCAAGCTGCCCAACGGGCGCTGAAGGCTAATTAACACCCGACCAAGTACCCATTTATACTCCTGGGTAGAGAGCAGCAATGTGGATTAATTGTCTTGCTGAAGGACAAACGGAAGTGGGCAGGGTTCGAACTCGGGATCTCGAGATCAGAAAGCGCGCGCTCTATCGATCTTGCCACACCACGTCCACTTCAATATTAATTACAAAAACCCCGCTAGCTTAGTTCCTTGCTAGGTGTATTTTTAATGCACAGTTTATTGAGCAACAATCAAGTTTTCCTATATATAGTCCCAACTATAGGGTAACCAAGCCTAATATGTACCCACTAAGTTAACCCTAGTTAGCAACTAAAAGATCTTTTGTTTAATTCTCTAAACTACGTCATCAAAAAGATTTAGAAAGGACACTGCCAGGTCGCCTAGATTGAGTTGCACGCGGTGCAACTATAATGATAATAATACCTATACATGACTGAGCTACATTATTATTTCAGAACAATATTTGAGTATTGAATTTGACTTTGAACTTCAAACAAGCTACACGCATGTCATCCTCCATATACAGTCATGTTCCGCCGCTAGCTGGTACCCCCCCCCCCCCCCCCCCCCCCAAACAAGGGATCAAAATGTTCATAAAAAAACATGCAATAAACCGAAGATTCCAACTTTAATACAAATTAAAATAAATCATTTTCAGAGAAAGACAAAATCATATAGTTGTACAGTCGTCTGGATTATCATTGCATGCATGGTGCAACTATTATTGATGCGAATTTATTCAGACGGTTACTTTTTATATTCCGCCGAAACAAAAGGAAATATTAAGTACATTATTATTACCGAAACATCTATGAAGTATTGAATTTGACTTTGATTTCAAACAAGCTATATACACACAAGTCACGCACTCGATCTGCATGAATGTTCAATGCACGGCTATAGCTGGAATAGCTGGTAGAAACCGCAACGCGGAATCATAATTATTAATAAAAAAAATCATTCAATAACCGAAGATTCAGACTGTACAAACAATGCGCCGCCCGAGGATGTAGGTAAATGTAAATATCATATGAATAATACAACTGGATTCTCGATCTGCACTCTGCAGTACAATCATCATGATTGCATTACGCAGAGTAGAGCTAGTTTTTATGAAAGAATGTTCATGAAAAAAACGCAATAAAAGCCATGTCTGAAGATTTTATAATAAGCCGGTCATTGTAGCCTATATTGATACAAAATAATGCCTTTCAAAATTTGTCTTCGCTCGTCAAAACATTATCACGTTATAATTATTATTTTCGAAATTATGATCAACACTATTTTTGTATTGTTGTCCTTAATTTTCGGCAGTTTCAATCTTAAATATCTCAAATTGCAAAAAATTGACTATAATATATGTTCTGATGCAAAACTGTTCATAACATACAGACGATCATAGACGAGTCCAGGATATATAAGGGCAAACAAAGCAATAATTTGGGCAGCACACATAATATATCGCATGCCTTGTCTGGGTATTTTCTGATATCTAAAAGTCATTGAAAGTTCATGATTGTTTTTTTTTTCTTCACTGTTGCATTATTTGTGTGTCTTTTTCAAACAACGTATCCATTTGATCCACATTTTTGTATGAATTCAAAACAAAATACTGGCCCTATATTACATACAAAACATATTATATCCTGATACTTTTATATTATTTTTAAAGTAAATATACTAATATGCATTGTAGAAAACTGCAGCCCTATTTATAATTTTAGTTCTCAAGAGATTTTGTCACATACAAATTGACATATGTTTATGCATACATAAATATCAATTAATACAATCAATCATATAATACCCTTCATTAAAATTATAACAAACATAAATTAATATATCGGTTTTCAGTTGGCACATACCTTTTTATATTTTTAAAGAAACGTTAACATTCGATATAAGGATTTAATTTTCTCGAAGCACTATAGTTCTTACACAACGTTATATTCGTCAATATATCCACAAAATAAATAAAGAAGAAAAAAGAAAAAAGCGCGCTCTGAAATTAAAATTATGAAGGGAGCTACAAACTGTTGTAAAGGCAAAGCACTCGTGCATGCTAAACTATAGTACGACCGAAGATAACAATGTTATTTACCTTTATAATTGTTTTATTCCTCAAATAAAAATCCAGGGGGTCCAAAGCAATTGTCGCGATTCCTTCGATGACTTATTAATCACTTTTCGGATATTCCCGCCGAAATATAAATAACGATACCCAAAAAAATGCAATAAAATAATATATAGTATGTTGGTATATAATTATGCCTAAATCTTGGTTTAGGTTTGTCTAACTTCCACAGTGCAGCGCGATTTCACGGTGAATATATTGGTATTCAAGTTCAGGTGTGAGATTATTATCACCACGGTTATATCCAAACGCTCGCCTGGAGTATAAAAAATATGGTTCGCGTGCGCCGAGCAGTTCTTACACACTAGCAAGCAAGTACACAGTATCATGACAACCCGGCCTCGGGTGTTGAAATACTGCCAAGCACACACGGAGTTAATTTTATTCCATGCAAGCGATGTGACAACTTAAAGTTCGCCCTCTGTTGGTTATAGTCCGCACAATGAGGCCAGTATTTTGGCTGTAAAAGCAATAATATAATGTAGAAACGAGTAATATTATACCGATGAGTAGAAGCTATACAGATAATGTTGTTCTCAGCAAATTGATATTTTGTTTGGCTAATATGCGAACAAAAATGTAATATACATGTATTTCTAAAATATTTATTTTATTTTCAGGAATGATGTTTTTTTTTATTTCCATGTATCTAAATCTCATTTACCCACTACTTCCATTATATTTCCCTAATTTGAATTTTGGCTCGATATGACTGTATTACGTTACGCTTGTTCTTTTCTGCAACAGCAACAATGTAGCACGCAATCAACTTTTTTGATGATAATTATGCTTTAGAATGTGACTATACGTGTGACTATCTATAGAATCAAAACAAATGTTTCAAACGTAGGGAATAAAATAGAGGTCTAGAATTTCTGAATGACTATTGTAATTATCGGAACTTGCCATTATTGCATCCAACCTTCTTTTATTTTGATTAAAAATAAAACAAGACTCAAAAGTCTTCCAAGCAAAAATGACATTACGGTATGTAGTGAATTATCGCGGCACTTCACGATAACAGAAATACCATCTTGATGAGAATTTTAAACAAAGGTATGTTAAAGGGATTTAGTAACATTGTCCAAATCCTCAAAATCAAATTGGAATTCTAGCGGTTCCCTCATACCTAGTTGTATTCGTATTAACAATAGAAGCATGGGACGGGTTTCGGTTTACCCGGATCGAATTTCCCTTTCATTAACAAAAATTACAATTTTAGTGTTCAGATGTTTAACTATCCACTGGATAGTCGTAACTGCATACACAGTCAGTGCAAATAGTTACTGCCTACCACCTTGCATTTTTGCTCATTACTTGGCCATATAACGTCCATTTAAAGGGCAATGAAACCCAAGCAAAATGTTGCTTTCATAGTCTTGAAGAGATTAAGAAGAACAATCTCTGAAAGTTAGAGCATAATCGGTTAAGAAACACGAAAACTATGGCTCTTTGAATATGTCCATTTATTCCTATGGGGAACTCAAATTGGCAACGCACTCTGATAAGTGTGTGGACAACTCCCCATATGTTTTGTACACAAATGTTCCCATTTTTACAGTTTTCTTCATAGTCACATTTTTCCATTCCCCCAACTCATGATATGTTATGTATAAAAGCATTCTACAAAATATATGTTGAACTCGAACGGAGGGTAAAGATAAATTTTGAGAAAATTTAACAAAACTGAAATTTTGTGTACAAAATGTATGGGGAGTTGTCCACAACTTTGCCAGAGTGCGTTGCCAATTTGAGTCACTCGAATAAATACATGGCTCTTTTCAAAGAGCCATAGTTTGCTTATTTCTTGACCGATTGTGCTCAAATTTTCAGAGACTATTCATTATATTTAGTGTCTTAGAGTGCATACAACAATTTGTCTGGATTTAATTACCTGTGGACATAATTATCAGATCACCACAATACACATTGTATCAACCGTTCATCCCTTTGTACACATGTCAACAAAGTTATTAGATCCTTTTAATCTGTGAGCGAGTCTACGTATATGCTATACGTTTTCGCAAAAGAAAAATTATTGCCAAAACAATTCAGTTCAAGTATAATATAGGTATATCCACGGAAGTGTAGTATACTTCCGTCGCTTGGCTTAGTGTGGTTGGACTGATGTGGGAGGCACCAACATTATTTGGGGCACAACTTAAATATATTGTTTTGTTATTTTTGTAATCCTCCTTATACATGTATGACTATTTTATTGGGGCGCACCTTATGTTTCTATGTATTTTTTTTGTTAATCCCTCTTATATAATGTTGTAGTGTTGGTGCTTAATTATTGGGTGCACGTCCCCCACAACCAACCCCCCCCCCCCCCCCCGCCCCTACCCACAGCTACGCCATCTTGACTTCATGACTGCGGTCGATCGACCCCGAACTTCCCCATGCAGGCGGTCCAGTGGATAACTAATTGGAGCGTGTCTGACATTAAATCTAAAACATATACAAGGCTGATTTCCAAATTAACTTCACGCTGGGTGTTATAACTAACAAGCTGAACTTGACCGCTTGTGGTTTCGAAATCTTTACAACAAATTAATAATAATTCTCTTTCTAATGATTAATCCGGCGCTCTCTTATTCTCTTCATAGTAATAGTGCTCAAACAATTATGATCATTATAACTTGTATATAATGATTGGGAAGCATTCAATATTCAGCTGTTACGTATACATCCACCAAAATGCATATAATATGCACTAAAACGTGTACACAAGGTTGCCCTTGACTGGAATGCTCCCCAGGGAGTGGAAACGTGTACTTTATGTGCTGGATTGATTGCAGAATGTATCCGATGACCGGGGTAATAATATAATTGTAAAGCGATTAGAGATGATTATCAATCGTGATAGGCGCTATATAAATCGAGGATATTATTATTATTATTATTATTATTATTGCAGTGCATGTAATGTTGACCCCATTTCAATATAATTTAAGTCTGATATATGTTTTGTTCATAACACATTTGAGAACTTGCATCAGCAGGACAAAAACTATACATGAACAAACGAATATAATACAATAATAATAAACAACAATGGGCGCAGCTAAAGTAACATTGCGTAAGGCATTGCTTTCATTTATCAATGGGGACCCATTCAGCATGTTCAGAATTAGCCTTGAGTAAAAGGAACAACAAAATAAAACAATACTCATAATCACGCTTCAAATTAACTAGTAAGTGTATAATTATAATCATAAAGGAAATCATTCAAAACTGTATTTAGCGTACATAGCAAAGCAGAACAGATTTATGTCGGGATACACTTATAATGTAACTTAGTCATTAGTTTGTGCTTGAAGAAAACGAACTATTGATGAATATACACATATTATTATTAAGCATGAAAGATAAAAACAAACAAAAATTCTAAGCATTATACATAAACAAAATTAATGCATTAAGTAGTGTAACAACAATATCTTTTAAAAATAACATTCACAGTCTTACCGTATTATAGTTTCGCTCCTGATAATGGAATACACCACCAATACTGCCAATAATGTTACCACCCCAACTCTTCATGAATGGATATTCCATAAATTGTACACCTTTCGGCGAATTTTCGAGGACGCCAAATTAAAATATAAGTATCGATTATTCGTTGAAGTTATGCACGAATCCGAAAGAAATACATTATTCTTGTCATATACACGTGTATAGACGTATATTAACCAGTAGTGCAAAAAAACTAAAGTGCATTTTTTTTTTTTTTTTTTTTTTTTTTTTACTTGATATGCTCCGGCGATTCCCGCACATAGAACAAGACACTCAAGATACAAACTGGACACACACAAAAATGAAAGATAAAAGCCATACCGAATAACAGTAGAATAATAGGATCGTTGGAGAGTGAAACCTGTCTTCAAAATCTTCTTTAAAGGGATCTACTAACTTTGTTGACATGTGCAAAAACTGACGAAGTGTTGGTAAAAAAATAATGTGTATTATTTTGTTGTGATCTGGTATGTCCACTGAGTGATGTGTGAAAATTCCACGGTAAATGAATGTCATTTGACCAAGTAAATAAGGCGAGTACTGTATTAGCTATTAAGTAATGAGCGAAAATGCAAAGTAATATTCACTGCACTGAATTTGTATAGTTGAAAATCTCCAATCGAGAATTTCAAATCCGAACACTTCAATCATAAATGTCTTTATAAGGATATATATTTCGTTATTATAATTATAACGAAAGGGAAATTCGGAAGAAGAAAAAAAACCGAAACCTGCTCCATATGCTTCTATATATTGGTAATAATATTTTTAAAATGTAATACAATGATATATGTTAGAAACGCTAGTAAGAGTTCTGAGTAAATTGTCTGGATTTTTACAATGTTAATACTAAAGACCCCTTTAATATGGGCCGTTTTGTGGGGGAAAGATGAGAGGGGAGTGAACGAACGGACACAATACTCTTCATTAAATACGGCCTTTTGATGGGTTTCTTCATTGCTTGGGGATTTAGTCAGGCGTCCAAGCAAAGAGATTATAATATATACAGGCCCCATTATACTCATCATGCTCGAAAGAGGCCCGGTCACATATCACCGGATAGCGTAAACGGATGCCCGACGAATAGACGATTTGCGAAATCAAGTTATCCGGTGGTGCAAGTCGTCTCCATTGCTTCATGCACAAAACATTCCGCCAGATAGAACAACGTATACATCGCCTGACAAGGAACGGACAAGAAACGCATACGAACGGAGACGAACGGATTGAAATTTTTTACTCTCCGTCGGCCATCCGTTTACGCTATCCGGTGATGTGACCCCATCCCCAACCCGGCCCCACCACTGACCTCTACTACCTCTACTTAGTAGAGGTCAGTGGGCCCCACCCCAATAAGATTTTGTCTGTATTTTTCAACATTTTCGACATTGCCATGACACTTGTTTTTAGTTATAGCGACACATTATTTACACATGATATACTATGATATAAAATAATATATTAATTCGCTAGATTGTATAGTAGTTATTTATACTCGAATGTTTTGATTCCATAAAAATGACTTGATTGTATATGAGGTAACAAAAAATCGACAAATTCTACTAAGAACTCTACAGCAGTTCTTGTATAGCCTACATTGTTGTATTTGTATTACCAATACAGGGTGGCCCAAAAAAAACGGAACGGGGCACTCCCCAAATTATAGTAACAAATGTATTGTGTCCATCGGATAGGGTGTCTTTTCAAATGAACAACGATACCAAGAACAGTCAATTTGGTCGTGTAGTTTTTGTTTTAGGGCGCTGTGAGTGACACCATGTCAGGTTCTCTTTTTTGTAAATTTTTACCGAGCCAGTGCTTTATAGATCGCACGTACCGCCTTTCATATCGTTCAACGAGACGCGCCATTGTTAGTGTGCACTCAGCCGTGTGCCGAGAGAATGGGCGTGTTCGTTGAATGGTATTACGGGAAGGGAGTGCAATTTAACTGGCATTGACTAGGTACAAATTGACAAAAATAGGCACCTGACATGGTCTCACTCACAGCGTCCTAAAACAAAAACTACACGACCAAAATTACTGTTCTTGGTATCGTTTTTCATTGGAAAAGACACCCTATCAAATGGACATAAATATGTTGGTACTATATTTTGGGAAGTGCCCCGTTCCGTTTTTTGGGGGCCACCCTGTATAGAAGAATAGAACCGATGCTGGTTTTCCGAATTTATATTTTGTTAAATAGAAATGTATGATTGAAATGTCTCTATTTGAAAGTCTCCCTGGGAGAGTTTCAACAGGGGCGTATTCTGAAAACGATTTAAGTTAAACATTTATTGTATCTACGTCATACATGTCATATACGTCACTAAAATACTACACTGAATAGCGATTTGCTAAAATATATTTTAGTGACGTATCTATATGACGTATAGATAAAATAAATTAAATTCAGAATACTAGTTTGGGTTTTAGCAGTTTAGAACTGTCAGATGTACAAAGTCAATCTATTTAATTACACAACAAATTTCAAGAAGCAAGCGTCTTGATTGCTCGAAGCCCGGATCGTGTTTCTGTCTGTGTTTTAATTCTATTTTTAGAATATTACGTAGTGCGCGTGCCATAAAAAAAAACGTACACAAACCGGTCCATACTCGTACATTCTTGCTGATTACGGAAGTAGTCCGTATTGTGGTGGTGCAATTCACATCCAGGCAATAGAAAGACTAGTGAGAGTTATAAATTGACTTTGGTGACATTTCACGCAGCTCATTTGTCATGACATTATTGTTCATGATTCCATCAGACGATTGAACAATATACACCTACTTTTCAAGTAGAATTGCAGAAGCAGCTAGCAGCTAGATCGCCAGCAGCCTTCGAGCGGCATCCCAGGCCTCTAGCCTGCCAGCGCCAGCGGCCCAGCGACCCAGCGACCGGGCGAGAGTTGGAGGCGAGGCCAGCGCGAGACCTTGACTGAGCAGAGTCAGACTCAAAAGTCAGAGATGATTATTTTATTAATCACCATCACTTCCTCATCTCAGTCTCATCTCAAAAAGTAGAATTTGATCTGAGTAAGTTACTACCATTACATCAAGCTGTCTTATTTTGGTTGTTGCTTTATTTCAAAAATGTCGGTGTCATATTGTCATCTAATGATCTAGTTCATTTTGTCCTTCAAAACAAAGGCTTCAACTCAAGTTCAACATATATAATTATATGTAAATGTAAATTTTAAGTTTCAGACTTCAGAATCAAACTTAGAACTAAAACTTGAAGTGTACTGTACCTTAAATTTTAAAAATTGACCTTGTTTTGTTTATATTATTTAAATTAAATGCTGTGTTTGTTGTATATCACACAACACTACATTGTAATGCTGCGCTATACGGGAACAATGTGGGACAGTACAAAAAAAGTTTGTCAAAATTTCACACAAAATTCTTATCTTAAATTCAACAAAATCAATCATGACTGGCCCTAAAAATGATACAAGTGTTATATGAACTTACCAAAATGGTCCAAATTATTCTTCAAATGTCGAAAAAAATGGAAAATCTGCAGTTTTGGAAAATAAAAAGACTGAGAAAATCTCAGTCGTGATCCCTCTCGAAAGTGTTGCTGCTATCTGGATGACTGTCATGTATTTCCCGCAAGCTTCCCACACCACACGTGTTACCGTATCCGAATTCTGACACGGCGTATCCAAATTCTGATATGGCGTATCCGAAATCGGATACGGCGGGCATGCTTGCAGATCGCGAGTTGGCTTGTTTTGGACAATAATAAGCGGCCTCCGCATGTTGCGGGCGGGCTTTCTTTGTTTACGATGGGACATCGAGCAGGAAGAGAAAGAAATGGAACTTATATGACGATTTTTGTAAGTATGACTTATCATTTTGAAAATGAAATTTTGTACAATAAATCATAAAATCAGCTTCAATCTAGGTATGCAATTTTTTACTTTAGATATGCTGTTCTTTTCTCTCTGTTTGTAGTTCAAATTGTGTCCCGTAGATTTTTACCACTGTGAGCAGTAAATGGTTCATCAGGACCATTTACAATACATTGTAGATGTGTTGTATATCTATGTATTCATAATGAACTTGCATTCTGTAATATAAAGGTGCACCTGTAAAGTGTCAGATATTGCCCAAAATTACATTTGAGACTTCAATCCTGTACCCAAATTATTGTAAGATATATCCGAATGATGTGTGAAAGTTTCATTGAAAAAGAACACCGCTTTCCTGGTTAAAAAAGCGAAAATATGCGTCGGCTTTTACAAGGAATTACTGTATGACGCTTATGAGGTTTATGACCGTTCATCAACGCTCTAGAGCTCAATGATAGATATCATCATACTAAAGGGGCATTTGCAAAAATCAAACCCTATTTTATTATTCTCTTACCATAAGCTAGATAACACGGTAGAAGAGAAACAAGGAAGCTCCTGCCAGAGTGATTAACAAGCAACGTGATTCTTCATTCTTCATTCATGAAAGTTACTTACGTGTAGAGTATGTTTGTTTTTTCTTCCCAGATTGTCAGGTCTTACTCTTTGAGTGACTCAAACAATTCCACATGAAGTGTCAGATGGCCTTTGACCTGGATGCGGCCAGAGTGAATCAAGCCAAGTTGTCCTTCATTCTTGAAAGTTACTTTTATGTTTAGAGTATGTTTGTTTTTCTTCCCAGATTTTCAGGTCTTTCTCTTTGAGTTGACTCAAACAATTCCACAAGATGGGAGTGGACATATTCCAGAAGTGTCAGGTGGCCTTTAACCTGGATGCGGGCCGAGTGAATTACAAGCAAATTTGTCCTTCATTCTTGAAAGTTTACTTACATGAAGAGAATGTTTGTTTTTTCTTCCCAGATTGTCAGGTCTTACTCTTTGAGGTGACTCAAACAATTCCACAAGATGGGAGTGGACATATTCCAGAAGTGTCAGGTGGCCTTTGACCTTGATGCTGCCAGAGTGAGCTACAAGCAACGTGATTCTTCATTCTTCATTCATGAAAGTTACTTCTGTGAAGAGTATGTTTGTTTTTCTTCCCAGATGTTCAGGTCTTACTCTTTGAGTTGACTCAAACAATTCCGCAAGATGGGAGTGGACATATTCCAGAAGTGTCAGGTGGCCTTTGACCTGGATGCGGCCAGAGTGAGCTACAAGGTGCGGCAGGGTCTCAAGAACAAGATCACCGGCCATGGGGGCGCCATTGCGTTCACCGTCTCCAAGAAGGTAACTCAACCTATGGGAACCTTGTGGGTCCTATAATATGTGACCGGCTATAGCAAAACCTGGCACTTGTCAGTAAAAATACAAATACAGATTTTTATGCCTCCGCCAACGAAGTGGCCGGAGGCATTATGTTTTCGGGTTGTACGTCCGTCCGTACGTCCGTCCGTCCGTACGTCCGTCCGTCCGTACGTCCGTCCGTCCGTACGTACGTACGTCCCGTTATCGTTCTCGCGATATCTTAAGAACCGGTTGACGGATCAATTTCAAACTTGGTATGAGTGTACATATTGGGGTGACAATATCTGATTAGATTTTGGGGTTCATGAGGTCAAAGGTCAAGGTCACAGGACTCAATATATGTTTAAAAATGCCTCGTTCTCGCGATATCTCTAGAACCGGTTGACAGATCAAATTCAAACTTGGTATGAGTGTATATATTGGGAGACAATGATCTGATTAGATATTTGGGTTCATGAGGTCAAAGGTCAAGATCACAGGACCTCAATATATGTGCAAAAATGCCTTGTTCTCGCGATATCTCTAGAACCGGTTGATGGATCAATTTCAAACTTGGTATGAGTGTATATATTGGGGTGACAATGATCTGAGTAGATTTTGGGGTTCATGAGGTGAAAGGTCAAGGTCGCAGGACTTGATATATGTGCAAAAAAGCATCCTTTTCGCGATATCTCAACCATTTGACGGATCAATTTCAAACTTGGAAAGAGTTACATACAAATCGGGGTGGCAATGATTGGATTAGATTTGGGGGGTCATGAGGTCAAAGGTTCAAGGTCACATGACTCAATATATATGCAAAATGGCTTGTAATGGCAAAATCTCAAGAACTGAATGTCAGATTTCAATCTAACTTGGTACCTGAATTTTTCTTGGGAGCAAAATGTAGCCATCAAAGTTTGGGGTCTATCGTCAAGGTCACAGAACTCAAAATATTTATATGAAAAAAACAATTTCAGAGCACGTTATTTTGGGCTTGATATTAAAAATCGCGTCATAGCGGAGGCATAATTTTCGACTGCGCGCAGTCGAAGATCCATCTAGTCATACCATTGCAAAGGCCCGATCATCACAAGCTTTCATTGATGCTTTGTTCTAACTAATTGGTCAATAATTGGCGAAGATATAATTGTTTCAATTTTACAGTCATAGGTCTTTTACACACATTGTGTGAACTTAGAATTCCATTTCTTCAAAACATGAATTACCGACAAGTGCCTGGTTTGGCTATAGCCGGTCACATATATTAACTCTATGGCAATGCTAGAAATTAACCTTTTTGCCTTGTGGCACAGTTGGGCAAGTTAAAACAAGATTGTTCAACTTCGAGTTGCCCAACACTTAAATCTGGTAGCCCCAAACACCGAAAAACATAACAAACTCTGTTAAATTTGGTTGCCCGAACGGGCCAGTAGAATTAGGATCAATGAAATTTGGTGGCCCGGAGCTAATTTTTAGTGGCCCCGGGCCAGCGGGGCCTATGCGTATTTCGAGCACTGTCTATGGGGATTGCAAAATCTAACAGGGATCAGGTTAAATCGTTCATTTCACATCTCCTTTAGTAGATTAATATCTCTTATTAATAACTAACTGGATTGTTGCTGAGATGTCCATCTCGTTGACTCATCTGTGCGGCCACTCCACCGCACTCATAGATGTGGTCCATTGATCTGCAACAGGGTATCTTACAATACTGATATATTATGCAACATGTTTGACAACTTCATTTGCCCACTGGCCATAGCATAGGCCAGTCGAATGTTACTTTAATAGGGGCTTGATCAGGCAAGTAGATTTTCAAACTGACCATGACAAAATTTGAATATTTGTATTTTGTACTCCTCCATAATCCCAGTTTTGGATCAATAAATGGAGTGAAGTTTCAAAAATATTTACTAGACAGTTTACAGTTTACACTTAATGTACGTCCTGTTCTAGTGATTGCATTTTGAAATATATCTCTACCTATAAACCTTTCTTTATCGATCCCTTAGAATTGCAGGAATGATACTCTTCAAGTAATGATCTTGTTTATCTTATGATAATGAAGCACAATTCTTTTTTATCTCATTTATTCCTCGTAACACTTTTTTTTCTACAGACTACTCAATGTTGTGGTTGATGATGGCCAGAATGCAGGCTTCTCACACAAGAGTCGCAAGGCGCAAAAACTCAACATCCCAGTCGTCAAGATGGCCTTCGTCGATGATTGCATCGAGGCATCTCGACTCCTTAACCCATCGTCCTACACGGTGGTGGACACCCAGGCTCAGGCTGGTTTCGGACGTGGCAAGATTGTCGGTGAGTTCTGGTGCTAGTTTAGATACCATATTGCTAGAATCGTTCCTTGGAAGTTTTTTATTGGATCAAGCAGAGACAAGTATTTATCGTAGATGAGAAGAAATTTTTAGAATTATATCTCGATTCTTAACCCATCCTCCTACATGGTGGTCGACACCCAGGCTCAGGCTGGTTTCGGACGTGGCAAGATTGTTGGTGAGTCCAATGTTAGCGGCTCTGCTATTTGATCTTGAAACCTTTATTCCAGATAATAAGATATATGAAGTAAAATTAAAGGGATCTAGTAACACAACGCTCAAAATTAGCACAGGCCCGATGGCCCGGGGCCACCAAAAATTGCTGTCGGGCCAGTAAAAAACTCATTTTCCAATGTTTGCTGGCCCGAACGGGCCACCAAATGTTCAACAATTGTACACATGACAAATTTGATACCTCACAGAAAATACTTGATACCTCACAGCAGGGCTCCACACTCACCTTTTTAGTCAGTGGCCCGGTCGGGCCAGTGAAATAGTTCTTCCCCTAATTGGTGGCCCGAAAGAAAATTACTGGCCCCAAAATTGTATTTCATGAGTAAGCTTTTTACTATTCAAAATATCACTCTTTCCTAATATCAAACCTATGATTACAGATGAAGCATGACATAAAAGAAAATAAGATTTTTTTCAGTTTGTCAATGTCGGGTTGTAAAATCTGCTTGCCGTTCGGGCCACCAAAATATGACTTTTATACATTTTGCTGGCCCAAAGTGCAATTTCACTGCCCCGGGCCAGCGGGCCAGTGCGAGTGTCGAGCTTGCCTCACAGAAAATACTTGATTTGTTGTTTAAAAGAGAGGAAAGAGAGGTCAATAATGAACAGTTTCAGCGCGATTGACAGCTCAGAAAAGCTAATGACGCAAATTATTATAATTAGGGACCATATTATAAAAGCCTTGTTTTAATTGCCCCCCCCCCCCCCCCCCCATATCCGATTCCCCCGGCATGTTCCACTTGGGTAGGTAGAAGGATTTTAAATTAACTTAATAATCAGTTCAGTTTGATATAAAACTTAAATAAATGATAGAAATATCAAGAATAATATTTGCTATACTTGCAGAAATAAATTTAGAGAATGTTATCCGATTTGTATAAGTTTAATTTGTATTGTTGTCCATAGTGATTACAGCCAACCCCGCCTTGCAAATGGAGCATCCCATTTCATTGTGAATCACAACTTGACTCGATCGATCGATCGGAGAGACGGCTTTCAAAGCCCATCATTGTTTGTTTTAACAAGAATAAAACTCCACAATTTGAAAATATTTCATTTTTATGAGGTTTCCAAGAGTGATCTAGAAAAAAAGTAAGGTCAAAGAATGTGAGAGCATATTTTCAAATAATCAAATTCGATCATGCAGTGCAACATCGTAGCTGTTAGTCTAGACGGATTACTGGAAAAGAGCTCTTTATAAAAACCTAGAAGCATTTGGGGGTAAAAGTTGGGAATCAAGCTATTTTACATAATTTGGGGATGCTGAATCCGATAAGCCCTGTTTCCCAAGCATAATTTTGAGTTATTGACCATCTAATTTGCATAAACAAAATGGCCGCCAAATGACACCTTGTTGTAAAACCTGTAAAACGTGTTTATACAATTACTTTGCAACCGGGCGATCAAAATCTGCAAATTTACCGTCTAAAATTATGTTTTATATCAAAAGGAACATAAATAAGATAACTGCTGATGTATTTAGTGGAAAAAAGATGCACAAATGTGCAATTATTGGCCGCCATGACAGAAAAGTCGTACAAAATTGATTATTTGGGTGAAATTTAGGCCTACTGAATGTAACACTTATAATCACTGTCTTAAACACTTTATGCGAATTAAATAATTATCAATTGTATGATTTACTCATATAACATACACAAATATAATTAGCACATTCAAAATGGCTCGCCCAATTGACGCTATTTCCACCATTTTGAACTGATAAAAATAGTGTTTTAGCAACTAAGCGAACAAAACGGTTCTAGGACTACTACCGCCCCTGACAACCACCCCCCGGACAATTAACCCCCCGGATAACTACCCCCTAGGACAATTACCCCCCGGACAACTACCACCCGGACAATTACCCCCCTAGGACAATTACCCCCCAAGACAATTCCCCCCCAAGACAATTACCCCAAGACAATTACCCCCAAGGACATTTACCCCCAAGACAATTACCCCCCAAGACAACTACCCCCAAGACAACTACCACCCGACAACTACCCCCGGACAACTACCCCCCGGACAACTACCCCCCGGACAACTACCCCCCGGACAACTACCCCCGGACAATTACCCCCCGGACAAATACCCCCCGGACAACTACCCCCCCAGACAATTAACCCCCGGACACTACCCCCCCGGATTATTACCCCCCCCGAACGATTACTCCCCAGACAATTACCCCCCGGACAACTACCCCCGCGGAATATTACCCCCCAAGACAACTACCCCCTGGATAATTACCCCCCGGACGATTACCTCCAGAAAATCACCCCCCGGTCGATAACCCCCGGACAACTACCCCCCTGGAATACTCCCCCCCCCCCCCCCCCCACACCAAGACAATTCCCCGCCTCCCCCCCAAAGACAATTACTCCCCAAGACAACACCCCAAGACAAAATATGTGATCTCTCAGGCCGGTAGCCTGGATTTTCAAGGCGGTGGGTTTGGGCTTTGGGGTGCCTATATTCAAAAACGGGACCAAGACAACTGGTTGAGTCGTGTAAGTGTGTGTGTGGGGGGGGGGGGGGGGTCTGTCGCTGATTTAGACCACTGTTTTAGTTTTGTAAGCAGGAGTTGGGTTGTCAAATGTCAAATGGGCCGATTGCTGCCCGAGAACGATAAAAAGTGGACCTTTCTGAATGCGGGGGGGGGGGGGGGGGGGGGTTGATGGTGGGTGTGTGTACGCACCCAATGCACCCCCATGCTACGGGACTGCCAATACACGAATATACTCCAAACATCGTACGATATCGCAATCCGAATGTAGGTGTAAAAACCACTGTGTGGCATCCGGTGCATTTGTGACCTAGGCGTATCACATGTTTGATATGTTTTTCGTTCATTTCGTAAAGCTTTTCATTCGTTTCAATAAGCGTGTCATTCAATTTCACGAAATTGAGCTGAAGGTTTGTAATTTTTTTCAAATTGCATTGTGTTCATACGATTTAGCTCTTCGATCAAGTGATTTACCAACTTTTATCATTCAATTAAAAAAAAACACGCTATTTGCATTTATTGTGTTTGCAAATCAAATTGATATTATCATGTTCGATTCCCAGTTTCCCACGACCTAGTTAACGGTACCGCAACCGCGCGTTCGCGCGATTCAGGAATGAGTTATATTTATCCGCCATGGGGCATAAGTAGTATGTTTTTATTTCAATTAAAGCTCAGTTGAAACTTGCAAGTTATACTCAGAATGAAGTAGACGTGAGTTTTATTCTCTCCTGATCGACATTATAATCATTAAATTGCGCCAACGATTTCCCGGAGGGTGGTTTTACGTAATCACGAATTTACTCAAAATCGAAAATACGTTTTAAATCGAATGCAAACAAATGTTTCAGAATAATCAATATATGGAATTATAATGCTGAAAACGATTTTGAACTACTCAATACAACTGCGATAATAAATTGGCAAATTGAATGCACACAATGCACCCGGGGAAACGGGGGGGGGGTGGGGGGGGACATGCCTCCCCCCATACATTTGAAAGTGGAGGTGATTGTCACTCCCACTTTTTAATATGCATACATTATGTATGTTTGATTCGCTTGGTAACGAACAGTCACGTCACGTTCACGTGAACGTCACGTGAACACGGTTCTGTACTTTTGTGAAACAGGTCACCCAATCTACGAAGTGTAGGGTAAAGTGACCCAACAATTTGTCGTTTTCCATGCCGGTAAAACTCGAAGTGTCGCGTTAACCAAATCGTGACGTGAGCGTTTAATCCAAGATTTTTAAAATTGCAAACGCTTGTTACTAAGACTAGACATACACGCACAAAAGAGATTTTAAAATGTCGACGAAAATGCCGATACCCCCTTATCAAATCCTTTCAATCATTATGTTTTATAATATGTACGTGCATAATTCAGAGTAATCTGAGACGATAATATGCAGTTCTGTCATTTAGGTAATGTACAACCATACCACTTGCATTATTTGTCTTGTTATTGGAGTATTTCTAAAGACGTGTCGTTGTGGGATTTTGGCAAATGTTGATTTCCAGCTGAATTGCTACACGCAGCGGACAATTCAGTTCGCATACGCCTGAAGTTCCCCAGTGCTCGACGTCTGCGCGTACCGGCCCTTAACGGCGTTGTATGTGCATGCCTGTGAAAGTGAGTGATCAGTGGTGAGTGAGTGGACTGTGAGTGAGTGACTGTGAGTGACTGCAGTGATCAATGAGTTTAAAAGTAATAAAACAATGATTGATTAATAGTGTTATTTATGGTTATTGAATCGAGTCAATCTATAAATCAGTCATTTATCTAATAAACAATCAATTAATCAGTCAATCATTATAATGAAACAATCACACCAACCAATCAATATTAAATAAATCAATAACAGGGGTAGTTTAGTATTGTACGGCTGAACTTAAGTAGCTAAAACCTGCACAGTAACATTATAAACTAATAGTTATTAATCCACCATGCTCTGAAAGGTATACAAAATTACAAACGACTAAGTAAAAAGCCTGTTATCATTCAAAAAGAGCCATTCAAACACAAGAGGCGCTTTTTTAAAAAGGCATTGGTTTCAACCATTTTTCATACAAAATTATGCATGTGATGTTTTATTTGATATAATGATTGAAAATAGCGAGATCTATCAACAACTATTTAAAAAACGCTTTTGAAATTTGTGAAAAAGTGCAAGCATTTTTAAATTTTTTTTCTAAAAATCATCCAATTATTTGGGCCCCTGCAATTATTATAAGATCAGATATATTTATTGATATTTCAGCCGTTTCTGGGTCGATTTTGACCAATAAAGTTTATTCTTGCCATTAAAATTGCATGTTCTCTCAAATTCGACATTCAGTTTTTCATTACCTCACAAAAAAAATTGTGATGTGCAGCGCCCTCTCTACCAAAACTAAACTATCCCTTTAATGTATTTGACATTCGAACTAGCTACTTGTAGGCAGTGGCCGTAACCCAGGATTTTTTCAAGGGGTGGGTGTAGGGGGGGGGGGATATTTCGTCAGACAAATTG
The DNA here is from genome assembly GCA_037951105.1 of Echinarachnius parma. Lineage (NCBI taxonomy): Eukaryota > Metazoa > Echinodermata > Echinoidea > Clypeasteroida > Echinarachniidae > Echinarachnius > Echinarachnius parma. The sequence continues at coordinate 21,666 of JBAMJV010013188.1, forward strand.
AAGTAAGCGGGGGGCAACGGGCGTCGATCTGTCATTGATACCCATTGATCAGGGGGGGATGATCCATTCATCCATCCCCCCCTGATGAATGGGTATTACGTAAGTATTGACGCCCATGGCGGGGGGAGTGGGGAAGGGGTTTGTCCGTAGGAAAAATGAACCGCAGCCGAGGACGAGACCAGGACCGGTCACAAATTTCGAGGCCGAGACCAAGACATTTCTTGAATTATGTAAGGGGGTGGGGATGGGGTAGGGGTGTCCACCCCACTGCCCCCAGGCCTGTGTACGCCTATAATTGGTATTTACAGTATAGGTAGGACGGGTTCGTTCACGATTAAAATTTACCGAGAATTAGTCTCTTCTCAACGACAATTTACATTAATTTGTTTTACGCAAGCGCCAATATACGTGAGTCTTTCATGAATTGCATATAGTATATCTACAAACTGTTGGGTCACGTAACCCAAACACATTCGTAGATTTGGGTGACCTGTTTCACAAAAGGTACAGAACCTGAACGTGACACTATCGTAGATTTGGGTGACCTGTTTCACAAAAGGTACAGAACCTTCACGTGGACGTGAACGTGAACGTGACGTGACTGTTCGTACCAAGCCATTTGATTCCATAGCTTGAACTAACGTATCATATATTTTACTGTCTAGGATATGACCAAATCGCTCCACTACCAGTTTGTCCATTCGTCCGGGGGGTAATTAACCCGGGGGTAGTTGTCTTGGGGGTGATATTCCGGGGGTAGACGTCCGGGGGTAGTTGTCCGGGGGGGTAGTTGTCCGGGGGGTAGTTGGCCGGGGGGTAGTTGTCCGGGGGGTAGTGTCCGGGGGGTAATTGTCCGGGGGGAGTTGTCCGCAGGGGGGTAGTTGTCCGGGGGGTATTTGTTCCGGGGGGTAGTTATCCCGGGGGGGGTGTGGTAGTTGTCTTGGGGGTAGTTTGTCTTGGGGGGTAATGTCTTGGGGGGTAAGATTTGTCTTGGGGGTAATTGTCTTGGGGGGTAATTGTCATTGGAGGGGAGTAAATGTCCTTGGGGTAATTTGTCTTGGGGGGTAATTTTCTTGGGGGGTAATTGTCCTAGGGGGTAGTTGTCCGGGGGTAATTGTCCTAGGGGGGTAGTTGTCGGCGGGGTAATCGTCCGGGGGTGGTGTCCAGGGGGTAGTAGTCCGGACACGGAACAAACATATACAAATGCAATGTGCCATATTCATTATTTCGATGAGAAGGGATGTCAATAAGACTGTTCTGATGAATGACGTGACATGCATGACTTATAGATACGCAAATTAGTGGCGCACATTACTGACAATGATAAAAATGGATCATATTTCGTAGTAAGGCCTAATAACAATGAATGCAAATAAACAGTGACTTACTAAAAACCAAAGCTTAGAATTATAATGATTGATCAAATCAGACATGTATGAAATCATTAGTGTATATATACTCAAAAACACCTTTAATTTGGCAGAAACAAAATGCAGAAAAATTACTCTACTTCGTCCTTACCTTAATGTAAGGACAAAGTATTACGGTTTATAAGTGCGTTTCTCCAACTGCTCTCGAAAAGGACGCTCATAAAGCCTCATTGTTTTCAACATTTTTCATAGAATATTGGGCATATGAGGGTTTTGTCAAAACTGATTAGCAGAAAGGACAATCAACAACAATTCAAAAACTTCTATGAATTTGTGAAAAGAGGAAGCATTTTTAGACATGTTTAACGCTGGTTCAAAATTATCGAAAACTTGTTGGACCAACAATGTTATACAAGGTGTTATGTAATACAGTATATATTTCAGCCGTTTCTGAACCAATTTTTGCCTGTTTCCAATGTTATATCGGTTGTCATTAAGTCACAAAATATATTCTGTGTAGCGCCTCCTATACCAAAACTCAACTATTCTATTCAACGATGTTTATAAAGAAATAGAGTTTTGTTTCCGAAACCTTTACCCTGCTGTATTGTTGGCTTGAACAAGCTGGAACAGTCTTAAATTATATTAATTCTAAGACATCAAAAACACAGGAAATACAATAGAGAATAACGAAAATAAAATGAACAAAAGCGAACATTTAGCAAAGTGATGTTGAGTCCAGAAAGTTTAGCCTCTGTACAGAGTGAATGTACATTATCTTATCTGCTGCCTATGTTAATGTCAGAGGTATACATAGTCTGATTATTATTCCGTTACATACACATTCGATATATTTCACTATTTGCAGTCGATTATATAAAACTGTAAATGAATCATAATTAGTTAACACTTCCACTGAATAACTAACGATTATACCACAATAGGGGCAACGGTTTTTTGAACCACAGGTTATTAATCATATTAAATATCGCGTGACTGCCTGTTACCAGTTTGGTGAAGTATGTGCTGTTCGTGCTCTAGTTCGGTCATTAATGTAAGCACACACTCAGCAAAAGGGCCTATACATGTATATGTCAGATTTAGTTAAAAGTACAAAGTACTAAATATGTAAAATCGTACTGCATTATCATTATATATATCAAACATAGTCCAAAGGACTCTTTTGTTTTAACTACACTTAATTCTTTTCCATATAACATCGTGTTACTACCAATTTGTTGAAATCTTCATAAATAAATTGATTAGTGTGCTTGATATTCGTTATCCACACTCTCCAAAATGATATGTGCAGTTTGTATTTCACTGATTTCAATCAATCAGAAATACCAGTTACCAGTTTAGTTAAATCCTAATATAAACACAACAAAAAGTAACTTCCCTCCTAGCAAAATGGCGTAACTTTTTAACAAATAGAGTTTGAGCAACAAACCTTGGCAGAATGTTTTTAAAATATTGGCTAACGTCTCTGTGAAAATGAATTTGATCCGCCATGCATGCATGAGTGAACAAAATAACTTGGCAGATTGTCCTACATTTATTACTAACTTATGTGTGAAAATTAAATGGTCCGTAGAGTCATGGATGGTGACCACACATCAAGGGCAAAATTTTCACTTTTTGACTATTGTGACTTTTGAAAAGTGACATTTTTCTTAATGTGTGCTCACTCATGCATGGCATGGCGGATCCAAATTCATTTTTACAGAGACGTTAGCCAATAATTTTTAGAAATATTCCTGCCAAGTTATGTGCTCAAACCCTATTTGTTAAAAAGTTACGCCATTTTTGCTTAGGGAGAAGTTTTTTTTTTTTTTTTTAATTTACCTTCGTATGAAATATCACGGACAGAAGAATATTCAATGTTCTTGACACGTTTGATGTGATTTGCTACTTAAAATACTACATAAAGATAAACTCTCAATGATTAAAACGTTAATTTTGTCACTAATGGCAGCCCAATAATTTGCATATTCATAAGTCATCCATGTCATTAAATCATCAGAATATCTTTTTGACGTCCCTTATTGAAAACATACATCTGCGCATCGCTTCTTCGTATGTTTTACTCCAGCTTAGTTACCGAGTTATAATAAACACGTTTCTATCCGCTCAATATATAGCGTCAATTGGGAGGCCATATTTAATATTCCAATTCTATTTGTATATAAGCAAAATATACTACTGGTGAGTCAATGAAACGATCCTCAATTCAATTAATTGACTCGCAGGAATGATTAAGACACTGATTATCAGTGTTATATTCAGGTAGGCTTAAATTGCCCCAAAATAACTTGTTTGTAAGTCTTTTCTGTAGAAAACAATGGCGGCTACTAATTTGCATGTATGTGTCTCGTGTACACTAAATACATCAGAGTATCATATGCATGTTCCTTTTGCTAGTAATCATCATTCTAGACATTTAGTTTTGCTCACCTGGTTGCAAAGTTATTGAACAATACTGTTTTACAAGCTTAAAAGGTGTCATTTTGGCGGTTTGTTTAGGCATTTAGATGTTCAAAAACTCAATATTTCCGCTTGGGACGGCTAATCGGATTAAGGTCAGCCCCCTAATTATGTGAAATATCTTGGTTCCCAACTTTTACTCCCAAATGCTCCTAACATGCACATTTTCCAGAAATCCCACTAGACTATGACAGTCGATTGACTTTGCATGTGACTGCGGGTGACTGAGTTGTGTCCCCTGTGAAGCCGAATGTCTGTGGACTGGACTCGTGTATGAGATATTGTTACGAAGAATCTGGAGTTTGTTGGATTATAAATCACCACAATTTTAAAATATAGGCATTGACTAAGGTTTGTCAGACAACATGGCACAGAATTTTGAGGTCAAATAACGGTGAATTTGCTCCTCTTCTATCATCAGATCATTTTTGTTTTGGTCCCCGATTGATTTCCTATGGCAATTTTACTATGACATATGTTTTTCTTATTTTTTTCGGCCAGTAAATTTGGTTTCGGGCCACCAAACTTGGAAAAATACCAATTTTACTGGCGCCGTCCGGCCACCAGCAAAAAAAGATAATTTCAGGTAGAGTATCATTTTGTCAAAATCACCAAACTTACTGAATTGAACTCTCACGGTTCTCTCATACATTTGTTTTTCGTATCACCAGAGAAGGATGGAACGGGTTCGATTTTCTGAATTTCCTTTTTTGAATTATTGTTCAGACTTCGAAATTCCCACTGAAGAATGTCAACTGTGCAGTGAGCTTAAAGCTAAATACCACTTTGCATTTTCGCTCAATACACGGCCGTATGACATTCATTTAACATGGAATTATCACACAGTTTAGTGGGACATATAAAGGGCAATGCAACTCCAAGATAGAGTTTATCCTACTTATATCGAATAATGCCTTTTTATTATATATAACATAACTCCGACTCAGATTTCTGCTTTGGAGAAATGTATGTGAAAACTCTATCGGGCTTACCACTATTCATGCGAACACTGGAGGCCGCCATATAGGTGTGTGCGGGACTTTGTCAGTGTTTATTGCACCAATGCCATTTCAATAGGACCTATTGTTACCATTGGTCTGAATACTTGTAGATGCCTTTGACGAGTCTGTAAATCAGTGGAAAAGCTTTTTGTTCGGGCCGTAGCGCACTCAGTCCTAGTTTGCAAAAGCATGTCGGGCAATTACAAGACATGGCGCTCCCATCACCTTTTGCGCGTAAGAATTAGTAAATGTGGGTATGTTCACAGTAAGAATTTCATGGGATCCAGGAGGGCCAAAATTGCCAAGTATGTATCAAATAAATGTGCTTTTCACCCTTCTAAACGAAATAATAGCCGAAAGCCATAGTTCATTGCCCTTTAATAGGAATACAGAATAACTATTTTATCAAGACTTTGTTTTCTACTCAAAAATTTAAATGTTTTTCCCCCTTCTTCTTATATTTTATTTGTGTATTCAGGACTGCGCAAGAAGGAAAAAGACACAGTCATCCGAAAGAAGACGTTCCACCTTGGATTTTGCACGCAGTAAGTAAGTCTTTGAGTTTTTTTTTTCATTTTGTGGTGTTCATTTTTAATAGAGGAATCATTATTTAGCCCATATCTCAAATGAAAGATGGTTAGTTAATTCTGATTTGTACATCTAGTAGATACTGTCAACCCTGTGATAATGATTAGGGAAACAAGACATGTGGCCATTATAGACAGATGACCTCTATAACTGGTTCCATAACATTGTTTTTGTCTGAAGGAGGTGATTTTTCAGTGCGTTCATACATGCATAAATATGCAAGTTGGCTGCTATAGACAGGTAGCCCACTAAGAAATGTTTGATTGTAGAGCGTTTGCTCTCCCAATCTTTGTCCTTCAGCAGATCATTTATCCACTTTTGCTCTGTATCTGCTTTATATAGATTACAGTAGCTATCTTTATAAATGAGACAATTGTATGAGGCATGAACTAATGACAAAGTTTATCAATCTCTTTGCTACCTTTTAAAATTTCTGTAGGCATATCCGTGGAACTCCACAGATGCCCCACAATTCCGGGAGAAGGTGGTTACCACGTGGCCAGGAAGTGTTCTGATGTGAGGTCAATGCTTTCTCTCCCGTTGCATCGAGTTAATCCATTCTATGACTGACTGATTGGTTATTACATGCATCATTTTCAATAGACTCCTGCCGGAGTATTTTTGGGCACGGGCGTCAGACATGTCATTGATACCCATTAACTGGGGAGGATGATCTATTCATTCATCCCCCCCTGATGAATAGAGTACAGAAGCCATGACGTCATAAAAACACTTTTTTAGAATTTTCAAAATTGACTTCTTTTTCAGAAAGAGCATAACCAAATCATGTCCAAATTACCCGAAAATCAAAGGAATATGCCCATCCGAATGATTTTACTTCCATGGGCAATCAGTGTTATAATCACTGGTCCTAATTTAGGAACCAGTGCACTATACACTGATTGCCCATTGACCAAAAAAATCATTCAGGATGGGCTTATCTCGGCCAATACGTAACCTATTTCCTTTGGATTGTCGGTATTTGGACATTATTTGTTATGCTCTTTCTGAAAATGAGAGTCAATTTGAAAATTCTAAAAAAAATGTTTATGACATCATTTATGACATCACACTTCACCACTCTATAGGTATTACGTAAGTCGCTACGCCCCCGTGATTTTGGGGACCAGTCCTGAAAGGGTTAAAGCATGAATTTGTATACTGAGTGTGTTTGACAATGAGCAACTGCTACTCTTCATCAGGGCTAGGAAGTTACTTTCTTTTATAGTGCTCTGACCGAGCAGTAAACTAGAAACTTTTTATCATTGTGCTATTATTATTCTTATTATATGTCTATTGAAATAATGGTGGGCCTTAATTGCACTTATTTTACTGCTTTGAAATTAAAACTGTCCTCTTTCATGAGTAAATTAGGTAATGCTTTTGCTGTCAATTATACTACGTAATACCATTTCGGGATTACGTTCATGATGAGACCCCGTCAGTGGCTCATGCGCTAATCCGCATTCGTTGGTTACGCGTGCATTCTGAGCGAAAGGACACCTTTCGATCTCGAGGAATATATGCAATTTTATCCGCGCAATCCCCCGCTTTTTGAAGGTAACAAATCGTTTCTAGATTATATTTGATATTTCTCTCGTTCTTTTGAGACGTTTATTTGTATCAAATCTGTTTTCCAAGGTGTTATTTTTAGGCGGATTTGATCGTCTCGTAGAATGGATTGCAGCTCGGCTGCATATTCCCCATCGGTATAGCTCAGCCTAGCGCCGGAGCCACGGGCTCATACGGGGGGAGTGGTCCCACTCTAGCGGCAAAGCTGCTGCCGACACAGTTGGCAAGGTGGGCGGGGAAAGGTTATCAAAGTCAGCTCGATGCAAAGGCAATGATCCGAGCGCGTCCGTCCCCGTCTGCATGTTAGGCACAGCCTAGCGCAGGAGCCACGGGCTCATGACGGGGGTCGAGATATCCTACTCTTGCGGCACGGCCGCTGGTGACACAGTCCGCCAAGAGGGTGGGTTTAGGAAAGTTGATCGTATTCAACTCGAAGCCAAAGGCTATGAGTAACTATGAGCGAGACAGAAAATAGACTGGCTCTATTTTAAAGCCGTAATCTGTGATTCCTTATCTCCCTGTTCAGTAATACTAGACTGGATATGGAGAGCGCTATATACTAGTACCTTAGTCTTGTTGTAAGCGTGAATATGCAGGACTAATTAGCCGCGCCGATGCTACGGCTGCTCCACACGTCCGCTGCCCCACGGGGGTTAGCGCACGTCAAAGATAAATATCTATTTCGAGACTATTATGAATGACATATACCGCCCACCGGGCTTATAAGTGGTACATATTTCCAGGCAAACCTGATCAATTTGTCATTCTCTCTATCGCCGCAAAATTTTGCAAATGGCAGTCGCATTGGATTATATTTGAAATCTATTGTATTTTTTTGAATAGAAGTAGACTTGTCTACTCTTACTTTATGTCTCACCTAATATTAGAGGTGACAGTGACACTGTTTCTGAAGATTCTCCCGAAATTATCCCAGATTCCAAGCAAGTGCATATAGAATACAACTGAACATGATATTGTCAGTCTGATTATAGAGTCATTAATATACAGATATAAAGCCACGAATGTCGTGACTCGAATGTATAGAGTACAAATATGTATCTATACTATTATTAGCGGCGACAATGGGCGCCAATGCTATATTATAAATCCCTTTAGCGAAATGTAATGGACTCCATCTAAACAAAATGGAAATTATTTATGTTTCTTTTTGGGGCTTCAATCTTGAGCCAAAGCCAAGCTGCCTATGACTATACTGACTTGTATGAGTGAGACGCTCCGTTTATATGGTGCGATTGTACTGGTACATCGATTAGATGGCCCTATATATTATAGGCATTGAATGCTAAGCCATGGCAATTTAACTTATAACTCAATATCTGCAATAAGAAATAATGGCACCCTGACTTGAATGCAAGGTTTCGTACTTTGCAACGTACATTTCCCGCTACCTGAGCATGAGAGTATTTAAATACCGCCTCGCACATCCCACCGGGGACGTACATGACTTAACCCACTATTATGCGACGGAATATCCGCTTGGACCTGTAGAGCCCAGCCCACCTGCCGGCCGTGTAGTCCGGGCCTATGTCAGGACTGTGATCGAGAGAATAGCCCCTGTGTTAGGGTACACTCAGAAAGGGAGTGGACTGACTACCTCCCACACGCTCATCGTGACAGGATAAAGTTAAGCCAGTCTCAGATGCTAGTGCCAGGTGCCAGAGATGAGCCCGTAGGCCTACATGCAGAGAGTAAATAACGAACTCCAAATTCAGACAGAGGCTAGTGGGATTACTCTGAATCTATTCAATATGAACTCGATTTGCTAATGCTAATATTTAATATTTGTAATAATCCCAAGTTTTTGGGTCGATTGAGGATGGTGGGGTGGCAGAAAACTGGCTAGATTACGGACCTTAATGTTATTAGGCCTGTCATGGATGCTAATGAGTTCCGGCGTGTAATAATTCAATCCTACATGAACGCTCATTATAAGAAAGAGTCACATGTGATGCTGATGCACACACGGGTTTATCAGTAGCCTCTAGTCTATAATTGAATGGTATTTAGCCCTGCCAAGATATAAGTGGCGAATTCATATGCTAATATTGTATTACTATTAGACCAAAATAAGAATTGGGTACGCCTTAATCTCAAGGCTCTTTCTGAGTTGACTAATTTCATGTCATTGCATTGACATGGATATTCCTACGGGCTACATGCATGCACATGGTGCTGGACTGGGTATTCCTGAAAATTGCTAGCATTTTTGTGACGCATATTGATATTGTCGAACTACCCATGAGGAAAATTTATACCTCGGATTGAATGCTATGATTTATGCTGACCAATTCTAGCCCTATTCTATGGCCCAGGTACAGTCACCAGGGTCTATGCACTATTACTAATTAAGTCGGGTCAGGATATCTTGATGATACAATCCTGTATTGGATGATTAAAACAACTTAGGAGATATTAGCTACTTCTGGACATTCTTGTGCCATCTTGGGTTTATTCACCCTGGGAAATCAGCACCCATCCCACTAAAGAATTATATTCATTGACTTCTTTGAATATAGAACTATGATATTTAGACCTTTATAATGCAAAGCGCTCTTAATAGAATTGCCTTTGAGGATATGCATTATCATTTCCGGATCGCTCGAATACGGCATGGTGCCAGGTTATCTGGAAGATCTTTGTATTCTCCAGGAGGCGAATGTGTGGACCTCTCGTCGATTATCATCTATTAGAGAGAGAGAATACATTTCTCAGTAAAGTGACATTCAATGTAAGTCATTATTTGTAAAATAATGTTATGTCTCGAGGGGAACTTTTTTGGTTGGTTGTTCCTAACCATGTGATATCTTTACTCGCCCCCATGAGAAGACGAAACGGAGCTCGAGTTTCGTTCCATGCATGCTAGTGGGAATGGCTGGGTGCTACCATTATCATCCTAGTCTAATTATGCACAGGTTGCTGATAGAAAATAGAATGGTCCTATTCATAACTACATTTTACTGGCATAAACTACCTTAACGAACGGTAGCTGCTGGGTAATGTGACATTATATCCTTTGTAATTATTGGGACAATGTCACATGTACTACCCTGTATTGATATGATTGATGCAAGCCATCATATTAGCGACGAGGCAGCATACAGCATCAATGGGAATTATGTTACGAGTAGACATGTATTCAAAGATATGTTAGTTGCCCGTTTGATGGGAAAATAACTCGAGAGGCAGGACCGGAATGTACAGGCACTTTAAAGGTGCTGAATACTATTCATTCAGTGAAATTGTTTGAATGGTCCCCAGAATTAGCCTTATTTTGGGTGGATACATGTAAAATGGATTATATTTAATTGGGGCATTCACTGTCGAATTTGAGTTTCTCAAATTCCCATCCTTTGTTATCCCTTAACATTTTGGGACAATCTGTATGATGAGATGCAGCTGGTCTGCTCGATAGTTCCTATTAGGCTTAATCAACTGAGGTGCCCTCCCCGCATGGATATTGGTTTTAACCCAATAACCCCATACGACTAGACTTACTTGCTCAATCAATTGAATATGAGCCACGAGCTAGACTATCAATAGAGGAGGATGTATATACACATTGTTGGGTTGCAGGCACAGACTTTCGGGAAAACGAAGCTTGATCTCGGAGTCATTGATTACTGGCAGCAGCTCATTATCTGCATATCTGGTATTAGGCCCAGTAAATAGAACAACCTCTTATGTCGTACGAGGATGTCTTTAATTCGCCCTCCTGAGGTTAAAGAGGGTTTAGGGTGTTATCATAGTTCTTCGCCTCACGCTTGACTTAGACTATGATAATTTGCACACCTAACTTTCTGTTGTCGACCCACGGGGTCTAGTCACAGAATTGTTTTATTTTGGACATATAATAGTGCAGTGGATCTTCTACCGAAAAGGATCCGGGGTATATGTGGAAACTTCCACTATCTAATGAAGCACACCCACGAATAGGTGGCTC
>JBAMJV010013189.1:0-15833 GCA_037951105.1 Echinarachnius parma
GAAGAAGAAGAAGAAGAAGAAGAAGAAGAAGAAGAAGAAGAAGAAGAAGAAGAAGAAGAAGAAGAAGAAGAAGAAGAAGAAGGAAGAAGAAGAAGAAGAGCGAGAAACAACAACGTATATGGTAGTTTGTATGTTATTTTAGTATTTAAGTTTTATTGCTCGCAATATTGCTAATAATAACACTTTCGTTTGCATTCATATTGACCACCAATGAAGGATTCACATTTAAATATGACAAGATACACTCTTTTTATCCATATTTCATTATATATCTGATCCTTCAACAGGGGAGGGGTACTGTGAGGAGACACTCTGTGAGGAGTAACTCCTCACATAAGTGCAAGGTAAATATTATACATCATGTTCAAAATAGAAATACTCCTACATCGGGAATCACATTTTTAAGTAGCTTGAAAAATAAGCGTTTAATGTTTCTATCACATACCTCAATTTATATGCAAAATATGATTCGTATTATTAATAAGGGAAGGGGGTAGCATACAAAGTAAATCAGACTAAGATCTTTGATGTATACTTGATCAGACTTTAGCAAATAAAATGGCATGTGCTAAGAGAGCAGGGGGGAGGGGGGGAGGGGGGGGGGGCTGTTTCACAAAGATCGTAACTTGGCCTTATCTCTAAGGGGCAATTCCACGCCAAATGAGCCAAAAGTGGAAAAATCAAATGAGGATTATTTCTGATCTTGTTTATTTTTTCTGGATTATTTTTTCATAAATCATGATCACATAATGATATCTTTCAGTTTACATGATTAAAAAAAATATTGGGCGTCTCCTGATAGGAGAAACAGACACCATACATGAACCCATACACATGGGACTACTAATTTTTTGCATTCCTTTCTATTATTTTTCTGATTTAAGGTACCAAATTGGATGATTGGATATCACAATATGTGTTCACATTAAAATTTCAGTTTTTTGAGAGCCCTAAAGTATATTTTTAATGAATCAAAAACTCTGTCCTTCCGTTACTGTCCTTCCGTTACCGAACAGTGAGGCAATTAACTTCTTGTAATTAATATACCAATAGACATATTTTGTTCAAATAAATGTTGTAATACTCTTTGAACATTAGGGAACGGACTACGAGCCAATATAACATGATAGCATTTAAAACTTCACAGAGATTGGATCATAACTAAAGAACTTGAAAATCCATGTCCATTTTGCCGTCCTTCCGTTACCGGCCTCATTAGTGTCCATATCTAATACACGTAATGTTAAAAAAAAATAAGAAAAATAGGAAATCAAAGGTGTCCCACCAAGAGTCTCAGAAATGTTAATTACAATGATGAATCATAAGCAGGATCCTGGAATTATTTGATTAAATTTCAAAAATTGCGTCTGAATGTCCTTCCGTTACCGTGGAATTGCCCTAAGTTTGACTTGACTATTATGGAAAGCCATCCATAGCCTCGGAGTACAATATACTTTTTTTTAGAATTTTTTTTTTTAGAATGTTCATAAATAGATGAAATTTCCTTGGTAATAAAAATATTATTGATTTGAATCAATAATTCAAAGAAACTAATAGCTTTACGTACTTAGACTTAAGTTCAGCTAAGGATCTTTGTGACCCCCCCCCCCCCCCCCCCCACCCGCCCCGGGTAAACGTTTTCCCGTCTGTAATTATCAGGTATCAGTATGAGTATTTTGAGTTGATCTGGGTATAATTCTGTTTTTAGTTGATATGCGGCATTGCCAGAGGTTGCCAAGGTGGCAACTAATCTGAAATATATTACAATATTTAGAACATGATTGAAAAATATAACATGCAATTATAGCATATTAGAGGTTGTAGCAATGGAGATCAATCATATTCATAAATATTCAAATCATGGGCAGCCATCTCAGATTTTGGGGTGTAAATATGGCACATGCAAATGAGCACTGCTCCAATAACTTTGAAATAAATGTTTTGATCAATGTTGAACATATTATTCATAGAAAGAAAACGTCTTACCTTATTCAGAACTATGCAAATAAGCTAATAATTCTTCGAATGCTTGTAAACAAATGATTGCCCATGGTTACAAAAGTGGCAACCTCAATGAATTTTCTATAAAGAAACCATTTAAAACATGAATAGATCAAACTAAATCTTGAAACCTCTCCAGGTCCGATACACAAAATATAGATAGGACCGTCAACAGGACCATATTGAATGTTTTGATCTTGAATGGCTAAAAACAATATTAGAAGTAAAGTTCAAATCGTTATCTTGAAAAGAGATACCATAGTTTTAATGATATGTCTTAAAAAATAAAGAAAATTTGACAGAATCTATATATTTCTATAATCTGATATTTCCACTAAGTCTTGTGTGAAATTCCCTGATGAATTAATGTCACAATTATGACCAAGTAATGATCGAGGATCTTTCTAACGAAAGGGTAAGTGATTCGGGCATAATTCCAGTCACTTCAAGTTGTTTGTTTCCTCTTAAGCATCACTTATCATGAAAATAATCTGTGTTTATTCTCACATAGCAGCATATTCAATAACATACGTTACATAACCGGCCTCCAGTGACCAGACAGTTGACAGTGGTTAGAAAAATATTTATTACTGCCATTATTAGTAATACCCAAACTAAAGTAATACCGAAAGTGACATGAATCATGCACTTATCAGTAACAATAAGCAGATCTCGAGTAAGCTACAGTTATTGTGTTTCATTCCCATTTAAGATAAAAAATGAAGTAGGCAATGCTGGGCCCTGTTTATTTATTTTTTGTATAAAGGTTCAATCAAATAACATCCTTATCATTACTTGTTTTTAAATATCTTTATAACACCATTTGACTACATTGAATCCTAGTTCAGTCGACTTCTTTGATGCTTGCTTCTTCCTCTTTGGGAGGGGTGTCAAAACATGATGGCTCTTCATGGGAAGGTCCAGGTTCCTGAACCGCTTCAGATCCAGATATCTCCCGGGTCCCTGGAGTGGCTGGACTGTCTGTTTGTTCAGGCATCTGTAAAAAGAAATAGGAGAACAAGATTGTAAAAATATGTCCTATAATTTTAGACCAAATTAAGTACAAAACTAGATGGATCTTCGATTGCGCGCAATCGAAAATTATGCCTCCGCTATCACGCGATTTTAATATCAAGCCCAAATTAACATGCACTGATTTAATTTTTTTAAAATATTTTTCATATATTTTGAGTCCCGTGACCATGACCATATGACCTCAATCTTTGATGGCTCCCTAAAAAACATTCAGGTTCGAAGTTTGATTGAAATCAGACATTTAGTTCTTGAGATTTTGGCATTGCAAGCTTATTTGCATATATAATGTGTCCCGTGAACTTGACCTCAACCTCATGACCCCAACATTTTATGGCTACGTTGACTCTTTATGATACATTCAGGTACCGAGTTTGATTGAAATCTGACATTCAGTCCTTAAAATTTTGCCAATACAAGCCATTTTCTCATACATATTGAGTCCTGTGACCTTGACCTTTGACCTCATAACCCCCAAATCTCATCAGATCAGTGGCACCCCAATATGTACACTCATACCAAGTTTGAAATTGATCCGTCAACTTGTTCTTGAGATATCGCGAGAACGAAAACGGGACGTACGGACGGACGGACGTACGGACGGATGGACGTACGGACGGAGGCATAAAAAAAGTGTGCCCAAAAGGGGTAGGGGGCATATGCATCTCCACCCCCCCCCCCCCTCCTGTAGCCACGCTTATGTAGACTACACATATACAAATTGATTTTGATTAAAATATCAAATAACAATGACTGTCTCATTTGACAATTATGTCTTATACTTTTACAAGATTTGTATGACTTCTATTCTTCGAAATTCTTTAATAGTTTCGAGGTAGGATAAATTCACAGATAAAAAGGGTTGGCTTTGGAACAATATAACATGTGTGCCTCCCCCCCCCCCCCTTCCCCATCCCCCCGATTCAGCAATGCAACTGCATCATAGTCTACAAAGTCTACACATATACCAATTGATTTCAAATCAAATGACAATGACTGTCTTACCATTCTGTGTTGAATGATTATGTCTCATAACAGTGGCTTAGCATGGTCAGCCTGATGGCCAGAGTGATGACCTAATGTATTTCATTATTTTTACACAGATTTTCCACTTATGTATTTCATTAACTTTAGCTACCCCCCCCCCCCCCCCACCAACAAAAAAAACGAAAAAAACACGTTGTTTTGCCACTGTCTTATACATCTACAACGTTAACCTCTCTTTCTATGCTAAATAACACAAATAAAAAGTTGTCTTTGGTACACATTTTGCACAATACAGAGAATAAACACACACACACTACATATAGAATAGGCATGGCTTAAATACAGGTAGTACTATATCTATACTCACTGAGCTCTTGACAAAAACAAATTTAAAAAAGGATATAAATATCTGTTAATAATAATAATAATAATAATAGCAATAGACCAGCATTTACATTGCGGCATCAATATAAACATTCTATTCCGAGGCGCATTATACAATACTGTATATTATTACCCTGGCTATCTAATATATACTCGGCTCTCAACATAAAAATTAATAATACAAACAAATATATATGTTTCATAGGCTCAATGACATTTACAAACACTTTTTAGAAGGCTAATTAGTACTATAAATATTTACAACTAATGAATGAGGGCTTGAACAAATTAAAAAGGCTACTATTGATGTCATATTCAAAGGCTACTTGGAGTGGTTGAAGATGGTGAAAGACTTGTATTTAAGAGGAGCAAAGCACTCATTATTACTGCCCCATTCAAACAACTTTAAAGGATATCGCTTCTACCATAAAATTTGACCCCTTAAAGACTTTTGATATGTTGTATATCATGAATATTCTACTTGTTATCTTCCATATACCCCAGCCTGTTGTACTAGTATTTTTGGGACATGCGAATAAGTGGTTAAATTATTTGATAAAGATCTATACATTTGGCATCCATTGTTTTCTTGTTATGAGTAATTTGGTGAATCAAGCATGTTTTTCACAATTGGTGTTACAACCATTAAAGCATTTTCTTAGAAGAAAAGTAGTATGAGAAAAATAGTAATCACATTGCAAGCTTTTCAAGTCTCCAGCGATGAAGGAACCTTGACCTTATTTTGGGGGCTATGAACCATTAGGAGAATCGTGCAAGTTTCCCGACATTGCTCATGAGTCTACAAAAAATGTATAAAAGTGAAGCAAACTAGTAATTGATATGTAAATACGATACCCAAATAACGTCATTGTTTTTTCCAAGTAGTGAACAATTTGGGGAATCATGTATGTTTCCCAATATGGTCCATTTAATTTAGTGGTTTGTCAAAAGTAAAGAAAACTAGTTAATTGATATGTTTATACAATACCTACACAGCATCATCAGTTTCATTTATTGAACCATTTATGGAATAGTGTATGTATCCCCAAATTGCTGAGCAATCCAATTACATTTTTATTTTTCAAGAAAAGAAAAACAGTTCTCAATAGATGAAACAAAATATCACATTAATTAGTTTTCTTGGCTTATGAGTTATAAACCATGAGGAGAATCGTGCAAGTTATCCAAAATTGTTCATGAATCTAATGTTTTGTTGAAAGAACAGAAAACTAGTAATTGATAATTAAATAAGATACCAATTTACCATAATTCTTTTTGGCAACAAAGTTGAATAACCATTGGAAGAATCATGCAAGTTTCCCCAAATTGTTCATTGAATTTGATGTTTTGTTGAAAGAAAAGAGAGCTAGTAATTGATAAGTAAATACGATACCTCAGAAGCATTGTTAGGTTCAAACGATGAACCATTTTGGGAATCGTGCATGCTTTCAAAAATGATTAATTAACCCAATAAACTTTTTTTTTCAAGAAAGAAAAACTGAAACAAGATATCACAGTTGCTTTCTTGGCTTAGGAGTTATTAATCATTAGGAGAATCATGCTAGTTATCCAAAATTGTTCATGATACAATGTTTTCTTGAAAGAAAACAAAATAGCCAGTAGAAGTACAATACTAGCTAGAATAGCATTCTTTTCCTTTGTGACAAGTAGAGCTGAGTCAAACCGGATATTTTGCATTTCGAATATGAGTCGTGTAAAAACGGTCGGATATCGAATATTCGGAGAAAAAAAAAAAAAAAAAAAATTAGAATCGGCAGTATAGTGTAATGTTAGTGTACAAACTGCTGTCAAGATGAAATACTTTGATATCTCATCATAGATTCTTCTAAATTTGGCACTCACTATACCACTTGTATATTAATCCTCTTACCTTTGGTTTATTATTTGTTTTGTTTATTTGTGAATTTATGTAAAATACCTTAACTTTTAACTTTAGCAATAGATCAGCAGGGTTCAATGTGCCATTTTTTGATCGAATCTATCGAATAGGGATTACAAAATTAAACGGGGGGAAAAAAAAAAAAAAAAAAAAAAAAAAAACGATTTTTTTTTTTTTTTTTTTTTTTTTTTTTTTTCTTTTTTTCTTTTTTTCCCCCCGGATATTCGTATCCGAAAATTTGTATTCGGTATCCGACCTTCACGGTCGGATATCGAATAGCCATTCGATTTGACTCAGCTCTAGTGACAAGGTTGATGAACTAATTGGAGAAACATGATTGGTTCTCAAAATTGGTCATACATCCATAAACGTTTCCTTTTTAAGAAAAGTAAAACATTACTCAGTAGATGAAACAAAATATCAAATTAGCTTCCGTTTTGAGTTATGAACCACTAGGAGAAGTGTGCAAGCTTCCCCAAATTGTTCAAGAATCCAAGAATGTTTTAGTTGAAGAAAAGAAAACCAGTTTATAAAACAATAAAGGTCTAGCATTATTTGTTTGCATTAATTCAAACATATAGAGAAACTGACCAGAAATATATAATGTGATTAAAAAAGAGCAAAGACTAGATGGATCTTCGACTGCGCGCAGTCGAAAATGATGCCTCCGCCATTACGCAATTTATTTATGTCAAGCCCAAATCAACATGTACACAGAATTAATTCTGTCAACTCAATTTTGATGGTACTCTGTCTTTTAGATCTTGACATATCACAATTATGAGCTATAAGTGACCTTGACCTTTGCCCTCATGACCCCAAAATCTAATGACTACAATTGTTCCCTATTATACATTCAGGTATCAAGTTGGATTGAAATCTGATATTCAGTTCTTGAGATTTCCAATCTCAAGCTACTTTTACATATGAGCCCTGTGACCTTTGACCTTTGACCTCATGACCCAAAAAATCTAATCAGTTCATTGGCTCTCCAAGGAACATACATGTACCATGTTTGGTCAGAATCTGTCAATCCCTTCTTGAGATAACGGGATCACGAGCTATTTTTGCATATATAATGAGCTCTGTGACCTTTGACCTCATGACCCCAAAATCTAATCAGATCATTGGCCCCCCAAGATACATACATGTACCAAGTTTGGTCAGAATCAGTCAATCCCTTCTTGAGATAACGCGATCACGAGCTATTTTTGCATATATAATGAGCTCTGTGACCTTTGACCTTTGACCTCATGACCCCAAAATCTAATCAGATCATCAGCCCCCCAAGATACATACATGTACCAAGTTTGGTCAGAATCTGTCAATCCCTTCTTGAGATAACGCGATCACGAGCTATTTTTGCATATATAATGAGCTCTGTGACCTTTGACCTTTGACCTCATGACCCCAAAATCTAATCAGATCATTGGCCTTCCAAGATACATACATGTACCAAGTTTGGTCAGAATCAGTCAATCCCTTCTTGAGATAACGCGATCACGAGCTATTTTTGCATATAAAATGAGCTCTGTGACCTTTGACCTTTGACCTCATGACCCCAAAATTTAATCAGATCATTGGCCCCCCAAGATACATACATGTACCAAGTTTGGTCAGAATCTGTCAATCCCTTCTTGAGATAACGCGATCACGAGCTATTTTTGCATATATAATGAGCTCTGTGACCTTTGACCTTTGACCTCATGACCCCAAAATCTAATCAGATCATTGGCCCCCAAAGATACATACATGTACCAAGCTTGGTCAGAATCTGTCAATCCGTTCTTGAGATAACGCGATCACGAGCTATTTTTGCATATATAATGAGCTCTGTGACCTTTGACCTTTGGCCTCATGACCCCAAAATTTAATCAGATCATTGGCCCCCCAAGATACATACATGACCCAAGTTTAGTGAAAATCCGTCAATCGGTTCTTGAGATAACGCGATCACGAGAACGGGACGTACGTACGGACGTACGTACGGACGGACAACCCGAAAACATAATGCCTCCGGCTACTTCGTTGCGGAGGCATAACAAGTATAAGGAGTTGCATTTGTGCCATATGAAGCACATGAAGCATGTGCAAATGTTGCCTACCAGCCTTGCCAGTGGCGTAGCACGGTCAGATTGTTAAGGGGTGCGTGGGTGAGGGGAGGGGTGGGGCACACCATATTCATATTATTTTGCAATGTCCCCTTTTCCAAATTAGCAGGGGGGCGGGGAAGTGCACCCCCCCCCCCCCTGTAACGACGGGAGTACGGGAGGGGAAGTGCACCCCCCCCCCTCCCCCCCCCCCCCCGTACTCCCGTCGCTACACCACTGAGCATTACATTCCACCATTTATGTTATTATTTGTTTTGAAAATCGCAGATAAGTTTCAAAATAGTATAATTTCTTGAATCAATAGAACATTGTAGTTATGTAAAAGTGCATTATTTTTCATATTGTATGTGATGAAATTAATAAGTTTACAAGTGTTCAATTGAATAAAGTACCTTTAGACTAGACTTTGATGTTCTGGCTTCAAGAACGACAATATGTTGATGGACCAGTTCTGCCTCAGTGTTAACAATGTTGCTGGAGCAGCACTTTGCCAGGATCTCAAAGAGGCCATTCTCTCCCTGATTTCCTTTCCTGTCATAAAAAAGAGTGAAAAGAATCGCAATAAACGAAAGCAAGTTTACAAGTAAAAATACATGCCAAAATTGTGTGTAATTTTACACTTAGTATTTTTCATTACAAAGTATGACAAACACAATTTCCTGAAGCACTCTATATGTACTAAGACAAAACTATATTTTCAGATTATACTACATTCTACAATTTGCTGTACAATTACAGTTAGCTGTGTTTTTAATAAATTGCACTTCGGTTAGCAATTATAAATTAGCCTGTCAGTTAAAAATATCAATTATTTTAATTTGTACTGCACTCAACAGACTACATTACTTCTTCGAAATCTATCATTGATCATACTATGTTCCATTATTTTGCACTCTCTGGAATACTGTAACATGCTATTTAATATGCAGTCACACATACAGATGCACTGTCTATAATATCCATCATTCATCAGCGTTGATTTACACCTTTTTACGCGAGTGATAAAGAAGTATGAAAATCAACTATACCGGTAGTTACTACTGTGATCTATGGTATGGAGTACCATGGCTGAGCCCGAGTATGTCAGCCTAAGCCTTGGCGAAGGCGGAAGCCCTGGTCTAGCCCTAGCCTATTTGGGCCATGGCTGGCTAGGCGTTAGGCTAGAGCTAGGCCTAGCCTATGGCATGCTTATACTAGGACAACGTCATTGGTGAACATTTTAAGATAGACGATAGTGCATATATTTATTATCGAAGGTCACAGCCTAAGAATAAGATATTGGCCTGCTACTGCTAGTCTAGTCGTTAGAGCTAGACTAGTCTAGTAGCATAATCGTAATATTTAGTACTACTAGTACTAGTACTAGTACTATAGTAGTATTTAGTACTGCTTAGTCTTACAAACTTTAGACTAGAGTCTTACTAGTCTTACTTAGTTAGACTGTCTTTATAATTAGGGTAGTACTTTCTTTATGTAAACTTATTATTAAGTACCTACTTCTCTTATATCATTATTCTAAAGACAGTCTAACTATAATCAGTAAGGCTAGTCTAAGTCTTACTGAGTTAGTAAGACTAAGGAGTAAGTAGGACCAGTCCAGGGCCGGGGCAGGACCAAGCTAGCCCAGGACAGGAAAGTCGACTTTAGTCTTCATTACTATACTATAACTTGTTTGGGCTCTGGAGTCTGGCGAGTGGCGGCTGTGAGTGTGACTGACAAGTGTCATTTCTAAATTTGAACATCTCCAAAATCCCTTCTACAAAACAAGCAGTTTAAACAACTACGTGGTATTTTCTTTTATATTGGACTTTTTAATTAGCGTGTTTATATCCTAACGTCTACCGGTAGCGGAGTATAAAGACTGGTTGTTTTGGTCTTTTAATACTTTAAATTACTTAGCCCAGTTGTGGCTACGGTGAACTGTCGAATAGTCCCCCGGAGCTCTGGCATAGGTCAAGTAAACAAACACCGTTACCGCTGCGTGCGATATTTCAGCGCATCAGTGATAATATGAAATCCGTCCTTCATGCAAATCGAGCAATATTTACCTGAAAATTCCAGCAATTCTCCCGTCAACTGCAGGGTTACTTCTGGATATTCCTGTTGCTATGCAGATAAAAAGGGATAACTGACAGCAAAGAAGGAGCTATACTGTTCCCATAATTCCACCAGTCTCTCATCCATTTCTTGCGTCCAAAACGTAGCCATCTTGCTTACTTTCGTCTATCGATCATGTACACACAATGTACGTATATCGATCAACTTCTGAATACTGTTCTGTGATTGGCTGAAAGTGCCACGACTGGTCGTAATAATTCAACATGTCGAATCCTTACGACTGGCTCTACGACCAGTCGTAAGAGCTGGCTAGAGCAGGTATGTGACGTCACATTCCCAGTCGTAAGGCCTTACGACCGGTGAATCGTGGCAAAATCGTATAGTGTGCGGCGGGCTTTAGAAAAACAAAAGTATAACAGTAATACAGTAAAAAATATATATATACTCCGCACAAAAAGTTCCGCAATCGAGGTTTGCGCATTAATAACTTTTCTATTACGCTATTACCATTCATAAATTTGGTATCATTGGAAAGCGTGAATCCTCCTCTTTAGATTGATATAACATTTGCTATGAATATTTTATCATCGAATGTGCATTGCATCCAAACGTAGGGCAAAGTTAAAAGTGAAATGTTGCAAAATGCACTGGTTTTGTCAATAGTGTGCCTTCCTTGGCTTGAATGGGGATGAGGTGGTCATGCATTCAAGCCATGTTTTAATCTTCAAACAAAAGGAAGGCACGCTGTTGACAAAATCAGTGCATTTTGCAACATTTCATGTTTTACTTTGCCCTACATTCGGATGTAATGCACATTCCATGATGAAATATCCATAGCAGATGTTATATCAATGTAAAGAGGAGGATTCACGCTTTCCAATGATACCAAATTTATGAATGGTAATAACGTAATAGGCATTTAAGCCACGTTTTAATCTTCAAACAAAAGGAAGGCACGCTGTTGACAAAATCAGTGCATTTTGCAACATTTCATTTTTTACTTTGCCCTACATTCGGATGTAATGCACATTCCATGATGAAATATCCATAGCAGATGTTATATCAATGTAAATAGGAGGATTCACGCTTTCCAATGATACCAAATTTATGAATGGTAATAACGTAATAGGCATTTAAGCCACGTTTTAATCTTCAAACAAAAGGAAGGCCCTTTGTTGACAAAATTAGTGCATTTTGCAACATTTCACTTTTGACTTTGCCCTACATTTGGATGCAATGCACATTCCATGATAAAATACTCATAGCAAATGTTATATCAATGTAAAGAGGAGGATTCACGCTTTCCAATGATACCAAATTTATGAATGGTAATAACGTAATAGGCATTTAAGCCACGTTTTAATCTTCAAACAAAAGGAAGGCCCTTTGTTGACAAAATTAGTGCATTTTGCAACATTTCACTTTTGACTTTGCCCTACATTTGGATGCAATGCACATTCCATGATAAAATACTCATAGCAAATGTTATATCAATGCAAAGGGGAGAATTCACGCTTTTTAATGATACCAAATTTATGAATGGTAATAGCGTAATAGAAAAGTTATTAATGCGCAAACCTCGATTGCGGAACTTTTTGTGCGGAGTATACCCTTATTTGATTACCCATAATCAAAACTGCTGAATTGGGACACACCAAAAACACCCACACTCAAATACGCGTACTTTTTTTTCTATATTTGTTTTAATTATTATTTCTTCATCTTTATGGTATATCATAGAAATTATAGAAATAATGTTAAAAGAGAATTAGCTCTAAATTGATTGGAAACAAACGACGCTACATGGCTCTAAATACAAGTTATATCAAAATAAACCAAACCAAAGCAAAAACGTTACCATGCACGCACACTCACACATTTACACACAATTCAAATTATAAATTACATTTGATTCAACGATCATTTGATTTTACCTTTCGCAAACTGAAAATTGGGCCATACTTCTTCGCAATTTTCGCGTATTCCTCGTGAGCCTGGCCCTGTCCGAGCCGGTACCCGAGTATCGGAAGCCCCCAGGGTCCCGGGGGTAAGTTGCGTGGTCGTCTGATGAGCCATAGACAGACGAGGAAGGCGATGATGCCAAGAAGGGTTGATGTGATCACGACAGAAAACATGACAATTGCAACCGTTACGGCTCTCTTCGTTGCTTCTTGATGGAGAACTTATCCACATTAAAATAAAAATGCACACTGGATTAAAAGAGGATTCACAACACAATGACCATGATGACGACTGTCCCGAGCCTTGTTTGCTTGTATATATGGAGAAATCAGCAATCAAATAATGTCCAGCGGAAAAATATATTGACTTAGTTAAACACAATCGATGGTCGAATAGTTTAGACCTTGAACTTTGCATATACATATTCTATAGACTATACAGGGTGTCTCAGAAAGAATGCAACACCTACGATCGTTAATTTCATCAACACCATCGACCAAATGTCATTGTTTTTTGTTTGATTGGGTAGAACATTCTTTTTCCAACAAAATGATACCATAAGCATTGATTTTGGGTAAGGCGTTTGGATCCTAGGGCCATTTTTCTGAGGAAATGTCGTTTCCTAAATTAACGATCGTAGGTGTTACATTTTTTCTGAGACACCCTGTATAGGTTGCAAAGTCATGGCCAAACACACTAGCAGTCACGGGAAGTGTCGGATCCATAGGGAGTCGGTGTTGGGGTCATTTGGGGCCAAAGTGGCGATGCTGTCATCAGGGACCATGCCCCATTCGAGCTGCACCTGATATAATGGTTCCCCATTCAGCCCTCTAAACCCTCTATGCTTGCTTTACCCAGTCGAAGGCTTTTGGCCCCAAATTGCCGGCCATTTTTGGTTCGCACCCATTTTGGGGAGATCTATATAGGGAAGTGGCAGCGCCAAAGAGGGTGTGGGGGGGGGGGGGGGGGGGGGGGGAGGCGGGCAAAAATGGGGATGAGGGTCATTTTTTTGCCCGGTCGTAGGCTTGCACTCCGCCATCGAACTCCTACGCATTATACATGTATGTTCATTCTAAACCCATAGCTCCACCGGCGTCCACGGCTTTGTCCCCTTGAGCCTCTCTTTTTGTCACACGTTGCCCCAAACCAAGGCACTGCCCTCTGCTTGACTTCGCCAAGTTGGAGGCTTCTCCCTCCCCCCCCCCCAAAAAAAAGAAGGTTCAGACCCATATTTTGGGGCTTGTACCCCATTTCACTCTTCAACAAAGATTCGCCTTCTACTTACCTTTTTCCACCGCCCCCTAAATTTGTGCCTGTTTTGCCCAATTTTAGCCCCAAACACAATACATAATTGCCCTCTGCTTTGACTTCCCCCCAGCCCAGTCCGAGGGTTCTCCCCATAGCTCCCAGAGCTAATTTCGTGCCCCCCCCCCCCCCATTTACCCCATCCCCCAGACCCCCGTACGTCTCCTACGCGTATGGTCTAATTGCCCTCTGCTTGCCCTATCCAGTCGGATGCTCCCCCCCTCCCACACCCAGTTACTTTAAATGTTGGCTTGTGCCTGAATTTGCCCCAACTACAAGACACTGTCCCCTATTTGCCCTTCCGAATCGAAGACTTTGCTTGTATGTCGTATTGCCTTATAACAACAACAACAACAAAACGAAACACACATTGCCTATCCCCTGTTAGTACTGCCGTCGGCCACAATTTGTGTAGGTTACTGACAGGACAAATTGTCGTTACTTCATCCGAGCGCTTCATATATATACTAGCAAATTACCCGTCACCAGATCTTTGAGTAAGATAATGTTGTATGTTGTATTTTTGTATTTCGTTATTTTTTGTATCTGTCCTGTAAAAAACATTTGGTCAATTAATGGAATCTCTGTTTGAATGGTTATGATATGATTTAATAAGTGTATAATTAAAAATACAATCTCATATTCACAGGCATATGCGTACACGGGGGGGGGGGGGGGGTTTCAAATTCCACTTTGATGAAAAAGGGCTGTTTTGGGGTTTCCCCCCCCCCCCTCAAAAACATATTCACGGACACCATGAACCCCCTCACAAATTCTTCACCGACACCCCCGCCCCCTTTTGAAAGAATCTTCACCAGTACCCCCTCTCGAGAAAATCTTCATCGACACCCCCTCGCGTAGAGAAATATTCACCGACAACCCCCCCCCCCCCCTCGAAAAATCTTCTCCTACACCCCCACCACCCCCCTTCGAAAGAATCTTCACTGTTACCGGTCCCCTCTCGAAAAAATCTTTACTGACACCCCCCTAGAAAATTCTTCACCGACAACCCCCCCCCCTCGAAAAATCTTCACAGACACCCCCCCCCCCCTTTCAAGATTCTTCACCGACACCCCCCCCCCCCCCGGTGGTGATTCAATCTCATATTCACAGGCATATGGGTACCCGGGTTGGGGGGGGGGGGGGTGAGGGTGTGGTTCAAATCCCCCTCAAAAAATATTCACGGACACCCACCCCCCTTACAAATTCTTCACCGACACTCTCCCTCGAAAATTCTTCACCGACAGCCCCCCCCCCCTCCCCACTCGAAATACTTGACCGACACCCGACCCCTAAAAAATGTTGGTTGAGGAAATAACCACCCCCCCCCCCCCCTCAAAAAATATTCATGGACACCCACTCCCCTCACAAATTCTTCAGCGACACCGAAAGAATCTTCACTGGTACCCCCTCTCGAAAAAATCTTCACTGACACCCCCTCGAAAAATCCCCCACCCCCCTTCGAGATTCTTCACCAACATCCCTCCCCCCTTCGAAAGAGTCTTCACCGGTACCCTCTCTTGAACAAATTGTCATCGACACCCCCCTCGAAAATTCTTCACCGCCCCCCCCCCCCCCCCCCTACGAGATATTTGACCGACACCATCCTCGAACATTTTTCACCGACACCCCCCTCGAAATACTTGACCGACACCTCCTCGAATTACTTGACCGACACCCCCCTCGAAATACTTGGCCGACACCCAGCCCCTGGAAAATTTTAGTTAACGCAATAACCCCCCCACCCCTCTTGTAAAAACCCTAGGTATGCTGCCAGCGATCACAATGTCAAACAATAAACAGTATTAATTAAATCGTTGTCAAGTAGATCAATAACCCTAATTCCTTTACAAAAAGCACACATTTTTTATACTTGAGTACAACAAAGTATGCACTTCGAGTAAACATTTACAATTAGCCTTTATTCAGAAAATTAAACCAGTGACAGAGAGAAACCTATTTTGGTAGCCGTATACCCTCTTTTGCCAATTTTGCGAATATCGTGTTGAAAATGTGAACAAAAATCACCGATCAAATTCAGTCATGCATATATACGGACATGTACAATCACACGAATGTGTGTACAATGTAGT
>JBAMJV010013190.1:0-27375 GCA_037951105.1 Echinarachnius parma
CGACATAGCAGTAGTCAACCAACTAGCTGAATTCCAAGTATTTATTTGTTATTGTAGGGCAAGATTTGTTGAATAGGCGTTAACGGCTTGTTACCGGGTCAGCAGACAACAACTACATGTACAAGGAATGTAACACCGTGCATATTTTACATCCGAATACGTTTACTATAATAGTCTTTTCATGACGAAATGATTGTAGATACAAACACACGAAAGTATCCTATATTGTATAATGATTAAGCTTAAAGTGACTCGATTGTGGCGTTCAGAGGATGCTATAGACGAATCTGGTTTCAAGTCTATAGAGCCATAACTGGAGCTTCCAAGAGTACAACAACAGATAATTTGAAAAGGTTTTGATCTTGCCATGTCAGGTGTATTATTGTATCCCAAACAATCAGTGATCTCTTTGTTCAGCTTGCTAGACATGCTTGAAACCCCCAGTTATGGCAGACGTATACTTGAACCGGATTGTTCTTGACATGAATTCAGGCCCAATCCCACCTGGTTCTAAAGTCATGGACGGGGCTGCCCTGTGCGCATCGCTGAAATTGACGACCCAGTGAATATAATAGACATACGAGACGATGCGCGTGTGTGTGTGTGTGTATGTGTGTGTGTGTGTGTGGGGGGGGGGGGGGGGGGGCTATGGGGTGCATGGGGATGCCTCCACCCCCTTCGATCCCCTCGCGAGTTTCATATGAAAATTGCAATATTCATGCAAATGGCACCTCAAATACGAGTACAACTTGAAATCTCGGGCAAAACAACGATTATCCTTGCCAGGTTTAACCATGGGATTGGGATTGGGTGACATTTGGGGAAAAACCCATCCCCGGTGTAGTAGATGCTTATTCGATTTGTTTAAATGTGTACAATGCTACCTAGATAGTGGCGCGGGCATATCCCCCCCCCCAAAAAAAAAAAAAAAAAAAAAAAAAATTAAATAAAAACAAATTTTTTAAAAATTAAAACAAAATAAATAAATAAAACACATGGATACCATGGCCGTAGATACTTACGTAATACACGGGCGTAGACATGACATTGATACCCATTCAAGTGGGGGGGGACAGGGGTGTCGATCCTGGGGGGCAGGGGGGGGGGGGGGCGGTCGCCCCAATGTAAATAATTATATCATTTTAAATGATTCTGATAAAGTTCCTTTAGTAACTATGTCATTCTAAATAATACTGATGTGTGACCGATTGATGATCCTTTTACGACTGGTAAGCATGGTAAGTGAGATGTTGCTGCGGTGGCATAATGACCCTGTCGATAGTGCCTGAAATGTTTTATTTGTTTTGATCCCAATAAAATATTATTTTGTTTATCAGATTGTATTAGACACCAATCCTTGCATGTTTCGAGTTTGGCGTGTGTATTGCATGGATTTGGTTGTATTATCCGAATGTAATATATAATTTAGTCAATTTCAAAAATGTGGTTTGTTGGCTTTGTACAAAGTTGCAGAGCCCAGCTTTTTGAAACCAATTAATTAACTTTCAAGATTAAAGTAATTATAATCCATGTCGCTGCCAAACAATAATTTTTTCGCAGAGTTGATTGATAATACAACGCATGGTGTTCATATTCTTGAACAAACCCCCAAATGAAGCAAAGTCAATACATACCAGTGTGCTTGTCACTTAAATAATTTAAAGGGGACTGAATTCCTAGCCTTTTGACTTACTGGATGTGATGAGAGCATATCTCTTGTCATTTCTAGTCACTTATTTCCTCATGAATATTCCCAATAATGAAAATAATCAATATTTTATGGCCCACTGTCGTCTGCTTTCAATGCCAACAGGAGGCGGCCATTTCTTCAACTTCTCGCGGTGAAATGACGTGTCAGGCGGAGAACACAATAGCGGATTACGATAATGCTATTGTGTTCTCCGCCTGCCACGTCATTTCACCGCGAGTAGTTGGAAGAAATGGCCGCCTCCTATGGGCATTGAAAGCAGACGACAGTGGTCCATAAAATATTGATTATTTTTGTAATCGGGAATATTCATGAGGAAATAAGTGACTAGCATGATAGTAGTTATGCTCTCATCACATCCAGTAAGTCAAAAGGATAAGGGCTAATTCCCCTTTAATTAACAAATTAAAGCTACGCCAACTATTCTCCCTTTTCAGTCATTTATTCTTTGCAACTATTTGAATATACGAAGAAACCAAAGCTGAATGAATTAGTGCAAGTTTCGCTTGAATATATATGTATATAGATTCTTTATTCGCAACAAGAAATTGAAAACAAAAATGCGTATAGTCGAATACACAATAAGTCATTGTTAATAGTTGATAAAAGTCAATGAATACACTAATGGCATAATCAGAATGGTACAATTATTCGTACAATGTTCGTTAATTATTATGTCGTATTGTACCTAAATTTAGGCTTGCTTCCATTAAGTTTGTATTTATGTAAATGCTGTTATTTCGTAAAACAATATCGTCAGCTTCACTTTATTTCAGATATCTTGGGAATATCTTGAGAAACAGCAGAACACTAAAAAAGGGTTTTGATTCCATGCTTTAAATAAAACGAAACGTGAATCCATGACAAAATAATGTTATATGCATGTAACCTATTCATACTATTTCTCTGTATCGTTTACATTCGTTTTCTTTAACTTTGTTTACAACAAATCGATTCAATTCTATCCAGATTGTATTTTCCATATGCAGATAAATGAAAATATCACCAACAAACTAATACGGAACATAATATACGCACTGAAATGTACAAGGAATAACATAAGCAGGACTTAGAAATATGAAGGTGTGAATTGTGTCATCGAGCATATGAAAGGTATATTGACAATGCATGGAATTATAATATGTCAGTACCTCCAATTGCTAACGACACTATACACCGTGTCCCAGAAAAAACGAAACCGAGTTTCATGGCAGAAATTTTATGTAATAATGAATAATTTTCTTGATGATATATATATGTCTGAAAAGCTATGTGTCTCTTCTTTTATTTGATATACAACTTATGGCACATAATTCACGCATGACTGAATTAGAACGATAGAAAGTGGTGTTACCAAAATTCAATTTGCGCGCAGAAATTGCAAGTTTGGGTGAGGTTTTGGGTTTTTTTTTTAGAGTAGTAAACGTACTTATTTTGAAAAAGGACAGACACCGCATGAAAATTCATAATTTTATCTTTTATATGACACCTCATGATTACAAAATAAATTATATATGCCAGAGAACGAATACAATGAAAACATGCTTGATTCCAGCCCAAATGAGTAACTTTCACTGTTTCCTGATCCCCATGTTTGTGTAAATTCACTCATGCATCAAAGTCCATTGTCAGCTGTTAGTCAGGAAAGCTGAGCGACTTCTTACTCAACTTTCACTCATTCGGGCAGAAATCAGGCATGTTTTCATTGTACTCGTTCTCTGGCATAAATCATTTATTTTTTTAGCATGAGGTGTCATGTAAAAGATAAAAATATGAACTTTTATGTGGTATTTGTCCTTTTTAAAAATAAGTACGTTTACAACTCTTATAACTCACCCAAACTTCAAATTTATGCGTGCAAATTGAATATTGGTAACACCACTTTCCATTGTTCTAATTCAGTCATGCTTGAAGTATGTGCCACAAGTTGCACATCAAATGAAAGAAGAGACACAGAGCTTTCCAAGCATATATATATCATCAATTAAATTATTAATTATGACAGAAAATTTCTGCCATGAAACCCGGTTTCGTTTTTTCTGGGACACGGTGTATAAACGCCTTAAACAGACAACTCTAGAGTGTTCATATCCTCCTTGTCCATTAATCCCACATAATTAAAACGCTTGTCTGCAATAGTGTACATGGATGCCCCGTTCGCAATGGAAATTTAATTATGGAAAGTGCATAAAACCGAACTATGGGACCCAGTAAAGATTGACATTTTGCAAATTTTGCAAGATGCATCGTTATCGTTAGAACGCATCAACACTATTCATAATACAGTCCATCTCCAAAAAATTGAGAATTCAATTTGGTAATAACTTTGTACTTCAGAACATGTCGCCCTTGACATGGCTCTATTATATTTAGGTCGACTGCTGATTACATGGTTACAAACCGACAATCAGTGTAAGGGGGGAAAACACAGACTTGTTAATTATGACACATTCATAACGGAAGAGAGAGATATGAATGCTAAACATTGATTGCGTAATTGTTGGGAAGGGGTTTCTAAACACAACAAGAAAGTACAGTACACTATGCACGCTGGATGTTTTATTATCTACGAATATATTGAATTACAAAAGCAATATATACACATCATTTTATCAATTACCAGATATTTTAAATTCATAGTGTTATGCATGATCTCATCTAAACAAATTAACTAAAATATTGTTTTATATACAGCAAAGGCGCAATCATAGCAAATGGTTCATGTGCTTGAAAGTTTCACATGAAAAGCATCTTAAAAGTAATTAAAATCGATGTCGACGCCAAGTAATATTTTTCTCAGACTTGATAAATACAATTATGCATGGTATTTATTTATTAGAACCAACCCCTAAATACAGCAAATCGAATAAACACCAGTCTCGTTGACACTTCAATCATTTAATGAACATATTACAGTTACGCCTACTATTCTTCAGTTTCAATCATTTATGATTATTCTTTGCAATCATTTAAATATAGGAAGAAACCAAAGTTGTTTGTATAAGTTCACTTTTCACTTGTTACTATAGGTTTTTATATATTATATTGTATATTCGATGCTGTTTAACATGACATGTAATATAAAAACAAGAAAATGAAAACAAATCTGAGTATATAAAAGTCGAATACACAATAAACAATTGTGAATTGATGATAATACATAAATACACTAATGACATAATTGAAACGGCACAAATATTTGTACAATGTTAGTTAATTATTATGTCATATTGTACCTAAATTAAGGCTCGATTCCATTACGTTTGTATTTCTGTAAATACTGTTATTTTTTAAACCAATTTCGTCATAATTATTCGCTCAATTACGGACATCTTGGGGAAACAGCAGACCACTAGAAAAGGGGTTTTGAGTATGTGTTTCATTAGTTTACATTCGTTTTCTCTGATTTCGTTTACATTCAAATCGATTCAATTCGATCGAACTTATTTCCCATATGCAGATAAAACAAAAATCACCAACAAATACGATTTTTTTTTTTCAAATGATTAATATATAAACTGAAATGTACAAGGAATAACATAAGCAGGATTGAGAAAGACGAATATGTGTTTTGTATCATCAAGCATATGGAAGGTATCCAAACAATGCAGACTTATAATATGTCAGTACCTAAAACTATAAATAAAACTATAGAAACACCGTAAAAAAAGACTACCAAATCTAGTTAAAGGGTACATTTTTCCTTTGTCCCTTAATCTTACATTAAATTAAAACGCTTGTCTACAATACTGTACGTGGTCCATTGTGGCCCCCCAAAAACAGAACGGGACACTTCCAAAAATATAGTACAACCTGTTAAGTCCATCGGATAGGATGTTTTTTCGAATGAAAATCTATACCAAGAACAGTAACTTTTGTCGTGTAGTTTTCTGTTTTAGGATGCTGTGAGTGAGACCTTGTCAGTTGCCCATTTTTTTCAATTTTGACCCAATCCATGCCAGTTAAATCAAACTCCTTGCTCGTTATACCAATGATCGACCATGCTCATTCCCTCGGCACACGACTGATCAGTGCACACTAACAATGGCGCGCGTTGTTCAACGATATGAAAGGCGGTACGTGCGATGTATCATGCACTTGCGCGGTAAAAATTGACAGAAAATAGAACCTGACATGGTGACACTCACAGCACCCTAAAACAAAAACTACACGACCAAATTGACTGTTCTTGGTTCCGTTGTTCATTTAAAAAGATACCCTATCCGGTGGATATGATAAATTTGTTACTATATTTTTCGAAGTGCCCCGATCCGTTTTTTGGGACACACCGTATAATCGGCAAACAAATAAGCAAGACAATATATCTCATATTCATTATCGATCAAATTTATGTTACTGTATATCACATTAAAGAAAAAATTATCATTAAATGGAAAAAATTCAGATGAAATAATTCATGCATGACTTGTCACAGTCACTTAACCACCGCAAGGTCGATTTAAAAAATAGCAAAAATGGAACATCCATTCAACCATATACATATTGATAATCACAATCTAAAACTCTATATTCAGTGGCGTAGGTGCGGGGGGGGGGGGGGCACGCCCCCCACCCCCTTTCAATAATTTTGAGAAGAAAAACAAGCATAAAGAGGATATTATTTGAAAAAACAAAGAAATCCAAAAGGTGTGCCCCCCAAAAAAAAAAAATAAATAAATAAAATAAATAAATAAATAAAAACAATAACAAAATACATACAAATTGTGCTTGCCCTTCCAATCAGTCTGACCACGCTACGCCACTGGCTATATTCATGAAATGGCATAATCTTGTATTACAAATGTAATATTTGTTTGTTTTCATCTCAATAAAAACTATAATTGAAGACAAATTTGGAACGGTTTTATTTTTATCCAAAAGTAACAACATGAAGACAATTTGTGAACGTTAACGGTTTTATTTTTATCCAAAAGTAACAAAATGGGAAATTCAATGGCAAAGGTTTTTTTCGTCGTTACCACAGTTTGTGCCCTTATTGCAGCATAACATTTGGTATAAAATCTTCTCAAGAACTCAATCTTAGTCCAAAGATCTTCAAAATCTGATGTCACCTTGGCCAACCATTTCGGCAGTCTCTAACATGTCATTTCTCTAGGTGAAATATGCAGGGGACACATGCAAAATACAAGCATTATGCTTCAAAGACAAACCAATATGTTGATTGTCTCACCACCTGGCCCTTTTTTAATTACAAAAGTGTAATTACTGAGTTTGTTCATGACAATAAGATTAAATAATGTCATAGATTACCTGCCCCGCACATCTTGTTTTACTACTTACTATCAAATCAGTCGAATGGTGCGGTCGTCCATTGTTCTTGCTATGTTTGAAAACATACATTGCTATTGTTAATCGACCATGTCAGTTCAAAGTCTGCCTGTAGAGATAGTATGCCTGTAGAGGACTACATTTTCCTTAATTTGATGTATAATAATGAACACTGTATTGTACGTAAATATGAAATATTTCAAATTAAACAAGTCTCCTGTTTCCTTCTTTGCGGAGTATATTTATCTATACTGCAAATTACATGATTACAAACGGACAATCCGTGTAAGGGGGAATACACAGACTTGTTAATTATGACACATTCATAACGAACAAGAGAGATATGACTTCGATTGCGTAGTTGTTGGGAAGGGGTTTCTAAGCACAACAAGCAAGCACTTGAATATATGATTACAAAAGCAATATATAAACATCATTTATCCATTCCCATTTATTTTCAATTCATAGTCTTATTATGTAGTAATAATGTAGTTTAATCCAATTAACTCAAACATTTTTTCTATATACAGCAAAAGCACAATCATAGCAAATGGTTCATGTGTTTCGACAAAATATGTTCCCACATTAACGCTTGAAATTCTCACATGAAGAGCAATTGGTTCAAACCAGAAATTAAGATACTTTGATGTAGCCCCCTCTTGCGTTTGATTGTGGAACATTTGAAAACGTCATTAATAAATCGTGTGTAAATTGCAAAAACCCTTCAATCTGGATTGATACGCGGTTCATTCAAGTTCCCAATATGTGTGAAGCGTGATAGGATTTGTTATTAATTTTATTTTTATTTTGTATTTATGTATTCATTATTATTAATTTGTTATTTATTATTGTTATTATTATTATTATTATTTATTTATTTTTGTCACACAAAATATTAGGTCACATTTTGTATTTCTTCATTTTTTCAAGCGATGTTCTCCAGTATGTTTTCTGATATTTTAGTCATTTTGTTATGGGAGGCGGGGGGGGGGGGGGGGGGGGCACACACATCATTCCCTCCCAGGCTATTTATATCAGAACGTACACAATGTATACATTCGTTCATAATTGAAGAAGACATGTCTGCTTTTATTATATACAATTTAAACAAATGATTTTTGACCTAAGATATGTGTGTGTAATTTTGATGCTATAGACCAATATAAGTGAATTAGACTTGGCGTACAAACACTGGACAATTCATCTCTATAATCACATTTTTGTTTAATGGGCACAGAAAGGTCAACATAACATTTTGGACTGCAAAGTGGGTAAAATTAAATAATTAAATTACGAATCCACCTTTTACTTTTTTATTTGTGATTAATATTGGCAGTGCCCCTTTGTTATACAAATCCAAGATGGCTGCATTAAAATCAAATACAATAAATTCGTAGATTCGTAAACAGACATCGTTAAATAATTAGAAAATTAGAATATTAATCAATGTCGGCTTCGAGTTAATAGTTACATAAGTCTCTGTTCACACATAAATCACAAAGGAACGCCACACAATGTGCGGAAAACAGTTCGGTAGATAATACATGTGCCGGATATTACTTTACATGCCGTATTTAAACAAATATTAATTGTCAAATCAACTGCTTATTTCAAACGAAATACTAAGGAAAAAACGATTTAAAACGTCAACCCCCCGAGCCCAGCTTCTTCCAACGCTTTCTCCAGATCCTCTCTAGTTATTTGCTTTTGCTGCAGCCACATGTGTAGTATCTCGAGTGTTGCTTTCCGGTAATCATTCTTGTGTTTAGCAAGCGTATTATCCGCTATGGTAAAATTGAAGCCAAGCTTGCCTATGAAGCATTCATACTTGTCGTGAGGAATATTCCGAGCCAAGTTCTCGATTTGTGTTTGAGAGATATATCTGCAGTTATCCAAATTGAGATAAATGAACAAATCAATTGAGATATTACGCGATAATATTTATTACCATCATGTTAATATTATTGTTAAAATTGCTTGTCTTTCAGAAATTCACACATACAAATAACCTGTGACTTTTGACATGATTGAGATAAATGTGAGAAAACAAATACATGCGTAAATTTGACGTCCATTTGACTTGAAATTTTCACACAATAGCCTGTGGACATATCAAATAGCAACAATATACATTATATCAACCATTCATCACTTTTTGCACATGTCAAAAAAGTTACTAAATCCCTTTAAGTTTCACTACGGGTAACCGTAAAGTTCTCATACTGATATATTGCGGCAAATTTGTTGAATACTAATGAACGGATTAAAGTTAATTGTGATTGTTTCATAACTCTGATTAGTTTAGACATGTCCTTTTCGATTTGCTAAAGACTTACTTGAAGAATAATGACTATTCAATGTTGCACTCGTTTAAAAAGGACGTAGTAACATTGTCCAAATCCTCAATATTACATTTAAATTCTACTGGTTCCTTCATACATGTTGTATTTCTGTCTGACTTTCGTAATGCGGGATAGGTAGATACATTAGAAGTGTTATTCATATCTCAGAACATAGTAAACGATACAAGAATGTTTGAAAATTAGAATGTTGGTGGCCATTTTGTTTATCCAGATTATTTGGTCAACAACTGGAAAATTATCTTGGAAACAATGCTCATCACACTCAGCCTACGTGAATTATGCTGAAAATAAGTCCTTTCCCCAGTTTATATTCCCTACATTTCCTCAGCGATCAACTTTTCTAGACATTCTACAGGGCCGGTCATACTTGCGGTAATGGACGTAGTGATCCGTAGGGTAATTTAATGTGGGTCAGACGTGGTGTAAGTACGTTAAACTAGGTTAAAATAGGTTGAACAACGTGGAACTACGTTGAATTACGTTAAGGTACGGTGGTTGGCCACGGAAGGGTACGGATAAGTACGTCTAAGTACATTAAACTACGCTAGGCTACGTTAATGTGGGTACAGCTTGCTCACGGACAGGTACGGAGTGGTACGTCTGAATACGCTTGAGTACGAGAGACTGCGGTAGCCACTACGCTGAACTACGCTAAAGAACGTCAAACTACGGTAAATAGCAACTCCGCACGGAGTATAACAGCCACCCGGTGGTGTGGTATGGCCATTGTGCTTGTTTTTCAAACATAGCAGGTCTGTGAAATCTGTCTTATTTTTTTTTATTAAACATGTCTGGATCAAGACTGTCGATGTTGGTTTTGTGCACGGTAAGTACGTCAGAGTACGCTAGAGTACATTTAAGTACGTAACGAAGTACGTTAGACTACGCCAGACTTCGTTAGATTACGTTAGACTTCGTTAGACTACGTTAGACTACGTTAAACTACGATTTAGTATGTTATTACTACGGATGCCTCTAACGTACCGCTCTTTTGAACATGTTCAAAAATTAAATCGAAGATCACGGCTCTCCCGAGTTAATACCAAGTTAGCACCACAGACAACTACGGTACGACACGGATGCTAGTACGTTCAACTACCTTCAACTTCGTTCAACTAAGATTAACAACGTTAGCCACCACTACGTCCACTACCGTCCATGACCGGCCCTTACATGTTCTATTAGACAAGTACGTGTGCGCAGCACTGTATACATTTTGCATAGGATAACACATGTAATGTGTGCACTGCACTATATCGCGGCGTTATACATGGTTACTATAAAAGTGTCATATCTCCATTGTAAAATGGATTTTAATAGGTGACAGAAAAATAATACAGCTTTGTAATCATAAGATTATGTTCTACCCATAATTATTTGTTTTCAGCAGTTTCAATAATTCACATTTATTTGAACACGAAAGATATCAGTACAATGTACCAAAACATTTTTTCCATACATGTTTGTACTTTCACTTGTCAACTTTGACTTTTACTGTTGACCTTTTCCGATAAAACTCTTAAATCATTTGAGAGCATCTTTCCCACATCTGCAAACATCGTTTGGGTAAAACATTCCACTCGTCATGGCCTTAAAAATTAATTTTTCGAAAAATTGTATTTTTCTAAAATAATTATGAAGTGGTTACCATAGCAACCTTATATATCCCAGGAAAACAATTTGCAATTCTGGAGACAAGCAAATTCCTGAGCTCTAGAGTATACTACTTAAGCGAACAAGGTAAAGTGATATCCGGGTACACCATGCATAACGATAATAGAATTGATCAACGCGATGGGGGAGTCACCATCTATACAAGAGATAACCTCACAACCGAAAGTCTGCATAACCCCTATTGTCAGTTGTAATGCTTGTGGTTAAAAATAAATCTTGAAAAAAGCAGAATCAGTACACCCAGAGTTTATGTCGATGTGGTAAGCTACCCTCCAGATGCTACATACAGCCAACAACTTGTGGAACACATTTACCATACAGTTGACGATATTAGAGCTCACGATTGTTCTTCACTCATTGTCCAGCTTGGCGACTTTAATGATCTGTAAGTTACCATCACTTTCCTCACGTAGAAACACACCGTTGATTAATTTTGGTACAAAAATGTTGCAATCTCCAAAACATAGACACTTGTTCCCCGACTAAAGCTAGTACATGTATTCATAAGACAATTACGAAAGATGTCAGGATTCTGTACAATTAAATGTAACACAGAAATATATTGCAAATCAACTATACCCTATTTGGCAAAACATTAAAGCCATAAATCTGTTTGAATTGTGTTCTGTTATCAATGTTTTGCACTGCATGTTATTTTTATTTCAGTTATGTTTGCTGTTGTAATTTAGCTGATAGCATTGTAGACGTAGATTATTTCTTCATTTATGTAATATGATAAATACTCAGACTTACATGTTGGTACCACGCATTTTGTTAAAGTACTGATAACTTGTGGCACGTGCATACTTGAATTGTATTAACATACATTTATATTAATATTCTTGTAATTAGTTATTTAGAAATATACTCATCACGAATTAGGTATTATTCTATTTATGAACATGCATTGTTTTGAATTCCTTAATACCACTTATATATATCGTATGAATAACGCACAATTTTTTGATATACGTGTTTTGTGTAGGGTAGCTTTGATGATGTTAAAGTGATAGTTTTGTACTCTTTAATAATGTTTAAATTGATTTGAAGGTGAATGTAACCATTGCCATATGGTATTATTTATAATATTATGCATAATTTGAATGTACACTGATCCTTTCAGCTTTGCTGCTCATCAGTTTGAAACTTATGATATATGATATATTTATTTATGATTAATATTAAATAAGTTTCGTAGTTATATGGCATTAATGATTTGATGTAATATTTTGTTTTACCTATATATCGAAACGTCCTTCTCATACTGATCCATGTTGCTGCCTATGGTTCGAATCTTCTCTGCAGCGTATGGTGTTCCCTGACGGCTCATCCCGTGGTCCTCGCTAATCATGTCACGCAGCTGCTCCAGAAGAGACACGGCGATCTCGGGGTCGAACACTACATCAGTGGAGATCAAGAGGTTGAATGAATTTAGACATAATTCTCACAATTTGTTCATACAAACCAAAATAGCAACTCACAAACTTTCTATAATTACACATTCTATACAATGCACGATGTTTCGATCTTTATTCTGCGTAATAAAAATATCACATAATCTTTACAACATTAACAGTTACAGTTAAATTCAAATCGTCATGACGATCTAATTAATACATGACATAACAGAATACAAACCCTCTGATTTACGTTTCTGTCCTCTCTTGGTTGGCCCGGTATCGCTTGTACCCAAAGGAGGTGTCCTGTCTCTTCCATGATCTTGACCATCCTTAGCTATGATATCGTTGTTTTCATCAGTAATGGTGCCTCGGCCTGGCTGTTCTGTGACGTTGATGTCTGATTCATTAGCAACAAGCTCCCATTGAGCCCTGTCATCAGTCCTAGAGATAAAGAGCAAGTACCGTATGTCCCAACATATCTGCAACGATAACTTTAAAGATAGTAGATCAATCATAATGCTATTTCAGGATATGAAACTATAACTTATTATCTACATCTTGCAGAAAACCCTATTCGATTTGCTTCAGTGGTCATGGAGAATTGGGATCTTGGTAAATCATATCAGATGTCCCATCCTTTCAGGTTTTGTACGAAGACGCATTGTCCAATGTGTTTACGCCTTATAAATACGAAGTTGTTCATTGTGTTCTCGCACAAAAATATATTTTGAGAAAGTGACCGCATGCATGGAAGTAGGAGTTTGCTGGTGACTGCTTGTTTACTGCATTTTTAACTAACACAATAATTAATGAATGAAATGAAATAAAGGTAATCATATCTCTTGAGTTTTGCAAACATTGGTAAGGTGCAAAAAGGAATGATTAAAGAGAAAAATTAAATCATTAACTCATGGAAGACTTTATTTGAGCTCTTCCTCCTTCATGGCTTTCCTTATCTTTTTTTCTGAGAGATCAATACATCTTTCAACAACAAAACCTCACACGAGTACACACAATTCATAAAAAGGTATGCACAGTATTTGAATTAATATATTAGTTGCCCTGACTGTTGTGAGCAAAATATTTCCATTCATATGGGTGCAAACAGCATCCAAGTGTTAAACTTGGAATAAACGGACCCATGATATGATTTACCAAGATCCCCATTCTCCATGACCACTGAAGCAAATCGAACAGGGTTTTCTGCAAGATGTACAGAATAGGTTATAGTTTCATACCCTGAAATAGCATTATGACTGATCTACTATCTTAAAGGTTATCGTTGCAGAAAGTCCGATTGTAGTTTTCTTTTGTTGATATACGGTACAACCATTCTAGGGAAATTATACATTTAAACATACGATGTTAACGAGACAGGAACATTTTCAAATCAATCTTTCTCATTAGTTCCTCTGCTCGTACTCAACACGTTATGTACTAGTCATGGCACATTCATCTAATAATTGACCGTTTCTGAAAGTGTTTATACAACAAATTGAACCTTACTTGTAAGATATTTACTCACTTCTCCCAATATATGGTAGAATTACAAGAAGCACGTTGATACTACCTAGTAAAGACACATACTTTTCCCCTCATTGAGATGTATTCAAACTAGTTTCATGTAACTTTAATAGTGATTTTATTGGTAAATCACTCTATTGCATTTCTTAAATTTAATTTTGATACCATAATGACACGTGGTCGGATTACTGATGCAATTATCGCAACATAATAATACACCATTTGATGATAAATTCGATGTAAGCTCCGGAGTCATTATAGTATGGAACGCCGAATGGGCAATGCTAATTTGATGTTGGTAACTCATTTATGGCCATCGTACTATTACTAAGTTTATAGTAAAGTTTGTACACTGTCTTACTTCGGAAATAATATCGCTAATGATATTCGTTTGTCTCGCAATGTATGGTCAAACTAGGAATCTAAACGATCATGACGTTTGGTATACTACTGCAATACTTTGTCAAATGATAATATCGAATGTAGACACTCGGCTTTTATGCTCTACCGTGGCTCCCAACATCACAATCTCGCATGAGCGATTGCGTTCATGATAGGTCAACAACGGACCACGCCGATTGGCCGGTGCACACGGGCACTCAACCAATCAACGGGACACTGGATCGGCCCGCCTAACGATCCAGCGTACGCTACGTCGTCACGACACTACCCCGACCAACCGGCCCCCAACGGTTGATGCCAAACCCACGGTAGAACCTAGCCACCTTCTCGCTACAACGCTCATATCTACGTATCAATTTCAGGGCACGGCGCCCGTATGTTCAATCAATAATAGTAAATATATAATCCATTGCGGATATAGTATCGGAAATAATATCGCTAATGATATTCGTTTGTCTCGCAATGTATGGTCAAACTAGGAATCTAAACGATCATGACGTTTGGTATGCTACTGCAATACTTTGTCAAATGATAATATCGAATGTAGACACTCGGCTTTTATGCTCTACCGTGGCTCCCAACATCACAATCTCGCATGAGCGATTGCGTTCATGATAGGTCAACAACGGACCACGCCGATTGGCCGGTGCACACGGGCACTCAACCAATCAACGGGACACTGGATTGGCCCGCCTAACGATCCAGCGTACGCTACGTCGTCACGACACTACCCCGACCAACCGGCCCCCAACGGTTGATGCCAAACCCACGGTAGAACCTAGCCACCTTCTCGCTACAACGCTCATATCTACGTATCAATTTCAGGGCACGGCGCCCGTATGTTCAATCAATAATAGTAAATATATAATCCATTGCGGATATAGTATCGGAAATAATATCGCTAATGATATTCGTTTGTCTCGCAATGTATGGTCAAACTAGGAATCTAAACGATCATGACGTTTGGTATGCTACTGCAATACTTTGTCAAATGATAATATCGAATGTAGACACTCGGCTTTTATGCTCTTTATGTCTTTTATGTCTTACTTGTCAGCCCTAGCCATCTTCTTGAGAGTCTTCTTGAGTCTGGCATCATTGACGTAGGAGAGAGGCGTCCTGCAGTCTTGGTCCTCTGCGTCAACCGATGCACCGTGCAGGACGAGGAAACACATGAGGGCAGACCCACTATTATCCACACCACTGTCGGGATAACGCTCTCTCAGCTACAGATAATGACATACAGACTAGTATGATGGACATTCGTTATCAGGGTTATATAGAGATAGTATCGGATGAAGAATATAATGGTAATAACATTTTGAGACAATAACTATGATGCACTCCAGACCAAAGATTACAAGCGTCTAATAACTTTTGAAGGCCACTTCTGAAGGTGTAAAACAAGTTCATATACATATTTCAATGACATCAGTTATTTTGGACTCACATTCCTCAGAGTGGGTGAGTCCTTAACCTGGATGAGATCCTCAGCTAAGCCTGCGGCGAGTAGATGGAGGGCGGTGAAGCCATAGAGTCCTGTGATCGTGATATTGACATCTGCTCCGTGTTGTACCAGCAACTCGACGCAGTCTGAATGGCCCTTAGAAATAGCCACTTGCAGGGCAGTCATGCCTTTGGTATTCTTGGTATTAATATTCAACCCTCTGTCCTGTAAGTATATCAAGTCAACATCAGA
This sequence comes from Echinarachnius parma, assembly GCA_037951105.1. Lineage (NCBI taxonomy): Eukaryota > Metazoa > Echinodermata > Echinoidea > Clypeasteroida > Echinarachniidae > Echinarachnius > Echinarachnius parma. The sequence goes on from JBAMJV010013190.1 coordinate 16,060, forward strand.
AAACGAACATTGGAAAATATATACTTGGCGTTCGATACTTTTGGAATTGTAATCTAAAGTAGGGTAAATTCCCGCTCATTCGGCTCTAATGCACCCGTATTCTCATTTCATTCTTGTATGATATATAGAAGGAAACGGTCCATGGTAGCAAACACTACACTACAACCACAATGTAGTGTGTGATGCGAATGGACAACTGACATCTGTCCCGGTAGCTACCTTCTCGTGGTGGGGTCGTTAACCAACGGACTAGTTCAGTTTGCATCAAACAGACCAGGGAGGCTAAGAGGAAAGTCTTACTCGCTTAGCTTAACAATGAGTGAAACTGTATCTAAATGGAAGCCAAAACCATCACCAGGATTAAAGCCATTGCCCGTACTAACCAGCCACCTCTCCTGATGAATTAAACCTACCGACCGTAGAGAAGGATGACGCATCACCTCTAATTATAACGGGTCTAGCACCAAGGAGAGCCCCATTTCGACAAGATGGTAATGATGGTATATCGGTAGGAGAGATGGCATTACTAACCACCAAAACATAATTTATACTGTAATCGGAACATGGAATGGTAGGACACTACATTAACAGGGAAATTTAGACATCATACTGAAAGAGATGGGGAAATTCGACTGGAAATTACTAGGAGTGGCATAAACACACTGGGTTGACTCGGGAGAGTTTATAACACAGGGCCCTGTTTCATGAAAAGGTCTTAGCTAAGACCGTTGTCTTATCTAATTTGAGCGTCGATAGCCGTTTGAATTTTAAAAGTTTGGTTTTGGTGTTTCTAGCTCCACGCCAGATAAGATAAGACACTTATTTTAGCCAAGACCCTTTCATGAAACGGGGCCCTGGGATACGATATTCTGTGCTCCAGCAACAACACAACTCATCGTGCAGGAGTGACACTCACAAACAAACATACATGCCTTACTGGGACCCAACCCGCTATCACCTAGGCTGATATGGGCAAGATTTAAAGGGAGTGTCAGTCTTTTGAAAGCCAAATTTTAAAAGTTGCTAGGTTTTTATCATACATTAAAGAAAATGTCATTTACCAGCTTGCCTGAAAATGTTAGGGCTTGAAACCTCTTTTTCGTGAAGTAACAGTTGGTTTTAAACCTCCAAATAATAAAACACGCGATGTTCTGTTATTGTCCAGTCTGTAAATTCGTTCACGTTAGCTTATGTAGTGTGGTGCTTATTGATCTCTCTGCACCGCCCAATTAAACCCCGTGGCCAGGCTGAGAAGCCCGCACATGCATAGATTACAATACGCATTAACCCTAACGCATTCATCCAGACTATCTGTGAAGATTCCATTCTATAACTACTTTCTACCTAGAAATAAAGGATTTATCAAACCCCGTCTTGTGACGCATTTTTTTATATTTCCCTCACGTCCGCATACTGCTTGCATATCGAAACCCCGAGTCTGTAGCGGGAGTCCCTAAGTGAAAGTAGCATCGAAATAAGTTCACCTTGTCACCCCCCCCCCCCCCCCCCCCTCCACCCCCCCCCCCCTCTTTTTTTTGGGGAAACTTTGAAATGTGATGACTATTATTCTACAGGGACGCATCATGAACAGATCTGAAAAAATAGTCTCAGAAGCTCAGAAGGGTTTTCGACCAGGCTCGCAGATCAGCAACTATTTACAATCAGACAAATTACTCAAAGAGACTTATTTTGCTTGGCCTCGAAAACTTTGTATGGATCTCAGAATCGGCTTCGAAAATTCTTCACCGAAACCCCTAACCCCCTTAACAAATATGATGGACATCTCTCCCTTGAAAACTTTTTGACAGACACCCCCATTCTCCAAAAAAAGTCTTCAACGACCCCCCCCCCCCCCCCAAACAAGAAAAATGTTGACGGAAACACCCCTCCCCTCGAAAAAATCTTTAGCGACACCCCCCTTCGAAATAAATCTTCACCGACGCTCCCGTTCGAAAAATTCTTCACCGATATCCCCTCCCCCTCATCATGTTTGATGTTTGCCATTATGTAAGGTCTCTATGTATCACAGTCGTGTTTAGCACAGACAAATATAAATCGACACCAGTATTATTGAAATCGGACAACTCATTCAATTTGTATCCCCAAAAGTAGCTTTTTGGCAGCTATATTTGAAAATGGCCATCATGTTAGATAAGTGTTTTTTCTGAAAAGTCTTCCCATGGTAGCCTGCATACCAATTATGTTGCTTGTTTAAAACTTTGAACGATTTCCATGAAATGTTTAATAAACGTATCTGCTCTACCATTAATACCAACACAAATCTGAAACACCGTACCTGAAATGAATCGGTGCGAATTAGGAAGTGTAGTAACACGTAATCAAGCATGAAATACCTGAGCGGCCAGTATGATCCTGAGGACGGCGTTATGATTGTTTAGAGCTGCCATGTGCACCACTGTGTTCCCGTTTGCTCCTGGTATCATCATGGTACTAGGGTCCCTCTGTAGTATTAACTCAACTGCCCTGGTAGTGAGATCAACAGATGTATGAATTACATAACCACTATGTGATACATGACAAATAACGACTTGTATTTATATTTCTACACTAGCATGACTGGTACTGATTGGGGATCAAATACCCTGATTTAAAGCGATGACGTTTCCAAGCTTTCCCTGGCCTAAGCCCTGTTTGGTATATTTGTTTTAGACGTGTTTAGATGGTTGAAATTGTATCAAGTTGGGGGATACATTGCCATACAGGGACTTGTCATATGAGGTGAATTTGCAAACCTTCTGAGGCCTCAAACCGACTCTAGCCCCCGTCTCGTAAACATATAATAACAATATGTTCAATAATTAGCTAATTTGTACAGTTTACAATTTGGTTAATACTTCAACTTGAGTTCTTATGAAAATCTACAAGAACAGTAAAAGACGCGTTTTCACTAAGCATACAAAAGTTCAGCTAATTCCTTTGCCTAGCCACAATTCGCGAATGTAGTGGCGTGGCAAAATGACCTTATCATGCTCATTGGAGGCGGAAGTTGCACTTAGCTTTACGTATCCAAACAGGCAAATGCCAATATCCTTCAAATACGCGACGGTTGTGCAATGCAGATTGCGTTTAAGATATTGTATTGTATTTGCTTTGCCTTTTCCAGGGGGCGTTCTTAATAATGGTTATGTATTCGGTGAGATATTTGATTAAAAGTGTTTCAAAGTGGAGCTCCTGTCATATTTGGATTTCCCGTGAAAGAATATACAGGTCAAACTAAACTAAAATAGTACACCGTTTTGATGTCAGGATCAAATTAAGAAGCTTCGAAGTTTTAATGTATTGTTTGATATGGCTGTTATTCTACGAAACAAGTATATTTCTTACTGTGGTCTATCCATGCATGCAGCTAACTGGAGTGGAGTGAGTAGCATTCTATTCGCCAAGGACAGGTCAAGTTCAGGGGCTTCCAAGATAAGTTCGATGACCTCTTGATCGTTTTCGGAGATAGCAAAATGAAGGGACGTATTCTTTCCAGATTCCTATAAAATCAAATGATTGGATATTTGTTATACACACTAAGAGACAACAACGTTAGATATTACAGCTATGAATCTTGCACGCCTTCAATGAATTTGAAATAAACTACAACATTTGTAAAAAGTTATCACATCGTATGTCCACCTTGCTTAGCCTCTTTAAATAAACACCCACTTTTTATAATTTAAAGTTTCAAACCTTTGCAACAATGGGAACTTACCAAACATGGAAAGTTCAAAGAAGCAAATGCGTACCTTAAGGCTTCAGAGTTGCACCTTTAAAGGGGGAAGAGAAAAATTGGGCTTCATCGTTGGATTTAGGGTTAGGGTTAATGTTAGGGGTTAGGGTAAGCATTTTTGTTGTTGTAAGGAATGTTGCTGAAATCGAAGCAAAATTGCTCATAATTCCTTCCATGTTGTATGGAAATGTGAATAAAATAAGAGCACGGATACAATACAAACGCTTTATATCGATCTATTACCTGGAGGTTGACATTGCAACCGAGTTTGATAAGAACTCTAGCACAGTCAACTCTGCCAAGAACCGCTGCGGAAAGCAGAGGTGTTACGCCGTCTTCGTTTCCCATGTTAGCATCCGCTCCTTGGCCGATCAGGTACTTAATTATAGCTGGCTTATTCCTGCATAGATGATATGAAGTGGTAAATGACAATGTTGTCAAAGTTCAGTACGTCCGTAGTCATGATAGTGGTTTGGCATACAAAGCGATTATAAATCATTTAACAATCCAAAACTGTGTGTACTAAGACGTCACATTGAGAAAATTATAATATCAAAATCGTTAATATAATAAATACCCATTCGCGGCATAGTGAAGAGGCGTGAGCCCATTCTCAGTCTGAAGGTCGATAGTTGCTCCTGAAGTAACAAGTGATTGAACCATCTTAAGGTCGTCTTGTTGTGCAGCTGCATAATGAAGAGCGCTTGCGCCTTTCGCGTCCTTAGAGTCCACCTGACAATTGTGAGCAAGTATATGCAGTGAGTGGTCTCAAATTGATTCATTTATTTGTTTGTTTTTTTATTCAAATATATTTATACAGGACAGGTGCATGATCAGCAAGGATGTTGTTTTTCGTCAAGGTCCTGATATAACACCATAACATATTAATTACACGGTTATACCACAGTACGTTCTTAATATAATAGACATAATGAATATAAAATATATGTACAAAATACAACACATTACCACCACATTCAAGGGTTCCATGATATATGCTCCGCCGACATATGCTCCGCCGACATTTGCTCCGAAAAATGCGACAAATGCTCCGCGACAAATGCTCCGCGATATTTGCTCCGCCGACATTTGCTCCGCCGACAATTGCTCCGCCGACAAATGCTCCGCCGACATTTGCTCCGCCGACAAATGCTCCACCGACATTTGCTCCGCCGACAAATGCTCCGCCGACATTTGCTCCGCCGACAAATGCTCCGCCGACATTTGCTCCGCCGACAATTGCTCCGCCGACAAATGCTCCGAAGATGCCACAATTGTTCCGCCGAAATATGCTCCGGAGATACGACATTTGCTCCGGTGACAATTGTTCCGCAGAAATATATGCTCTGAAGATGACAGTACTTCAAATGGTCCAAAAACAACATATGTTCCTCAACCATAATTGTTCCACCGACATTTACTCCGCTGAAGATTAAACTCTTGAATGAATTCTCAAGTATTTTTGGTATGAAGTGCGCTTTATATGTTATGCAAATCTCTTGTGAAATTGGAGTACAATCGATTCAGTAACCTTCGATTCATTCAAATATTTTATTGGCTGGTTTGTTTGTTTCACGTTTCTTTATACAGGGTGGGGGGGGGGGGGGGGGGGGGGGCAGTCAAGCCCAGTGTTGTAAGGATGCGTGACCCTGCAGTCTGCATCTAGTAGCAGAAGGGGAGGCGCAATAACACACAACACTGGCTTTAGTTTTTGGTGTTACATTGGGGTTTGACTGGAGTCGAACCACGGACTCTCATAGTATCCGAAAATGCTGTGATGAATAGTATACTGTTCCAAGCAATCATCAAGCGAAGGGCATGATACTGGTGTTAAGATCGATCATGAATAGAAAAAAGAAAAGTCTTTATAATCACTGTATTTGTATTACTCAGACTCTTTATGAATCAAGAAATTGTTCCGCATGAGTCCAAAATTTATACACGTTTTATCACAACTCAAAGAACGTTATTTTCTCCCACTGTTAAATTTTCGGAGTTCCAATTTTGTTTAGATTAGATTTCATCGTTCACTGAACAACATGTTATCCATTAGTTGTCCCAGATCTTCCTCCGAAACTGTCGGAAAACGGTTCGTTTCTTTGGTAGCCATTTGTTGCTGCTTTTTTTTTGTATCCGCGCGCGAAAAAAAATTGCAAAAATTTACTATCGCTAGTTTCGTATCGGTTACAATCGAATAAAAAAGGCCCATTTACATTAATATACAAATGCGAAACACGATAATATCGTTTTATTCAACACCCAGAATATATCGTTATATCGATAGTAAGACAATTATCGTATCGCCATTGTTTTGGTATCGTTTGGGTGGTCTATGGGAAATGTGTTGAGCTTTTACAAAATGGTCGACACGTTTCATGGTACCTCACGATCACGAATGCGGTGGTGCGTGACGATTCCTGCACATCCCTATAAAAGACCGCTCTACACTTTGGAAAGTAGCCAGAACAAGCCGGTAGTTCACCGGCGAAACGCCATCTTACAGATAGTAAGTTTCCAGCTTCTTGATTTATATAAAGATACTATTAACTTCGACTGGATGAATGATAATCTACATCAAAATTGTTCGCAACGAATATGGTCAGGACCATGTAAGGATGTGCAGGAGTCCTGAAAAGACGGCAAGTCCACATACAATTATATTATCCCGCGAACGCCAAGCCACCGAAATAAAACATCTTAAAACACGAACGCAAAGCTCTTGAGGATTTGTATAAAGAAAAAGACATTGTAACTGTACCAACTGACAATGGAAGGTGCGTTGCTGTGTTGGATAAAAAAGGACTACACGGACACACTTAATGATCTGCTCTGGACAGGAAAACGTACAAGAGGATAAGATATCGCCCTACTAATGAGTAACACAAGGCGTTTACGTCAGTGATAAACAAGTTACACACAGAGGGAGTGATTATCGACGAACAAAAACAATTTCCCACTCCTGCAACAGAACCCACGGTCACGGCTTTCTACGGGCTATCACAGGTGCACAAACTAGAACCCCTCCCCGTGCGCCCGATAGTAATTAAGTAGCATTGACTCTGTTACTTATAGTCTTGCTAAATTTACAGCTTGTAATTTGGGTCCTCTAGTTGGTAATACGGAACACCATGTTACCAACACAACGGACTTCGTGGATAGGATAAACCAATTGAGATTAGACCAAGTGAAACGATTATCTCATATGACGTAAGTGCGCTCTTTACATCAATCCCACCACGTGATGCTATCAGAGCAGTTAAGAATCACTTGGAAACGACACACAACAACATGAACGTAATTCCTTGAATATCGATCAGATCATTATCACAATGACTGTTTCCTTGAACACCACCTATTCGTATTCAAAGGACAGCACTACATACATAAGCATGGATGCGCGATGGGTTCACCCATCTCTCCCATCGTAGCAAATGTGTACATATAGCATTAGCATCGCACACAGCAACAGCACCTCGAATTTGGCTCAGATACGTAGATGACACCTTCGTGATCATAAAGAAGTCGGAACTACAGGACTTCTTTACACACATCAGCTCTCAGGACGCATACACAAATTCACACAAGAGGAACCGAATGAGCAGAAGCTTGCCTTACTGGATGTGGAGGTACGAATCACACCGGACGGACCACTGACGACAAGAGTGTAACGTAAACCTACGCATACAAACCAATATCTGCACTTCGGTTACCACCACAAACTTTCTTTAATTAGGACCCAAAGCGCAGTAAATGCAGAGCACAAGAAAAACCCTAACACGGACCAGAATCAGACCAGAAAGGCTGCGGTCACCGGGCATGACATTTCGGACAAAACCAAGCGGTTGTTCAGCAAACATGCCCGCAAAACACCTTGAGGCAAAGATTGGTACACGTCAAAGACCATCACAGGAAAGAAACGTGGTCTAAGTCGGTATTCCGTGTAAGCAAGAGGACTGTAACGAATTATACGTGGGGGAGACACAACAATCATTGAAAGAGCGCATTAACCAACACCGAAGACCAAGTGCAGCGGTATGTATACCAGACTCCGCGGTCTACACCCACATCACAGACAACAACCACTCTTTTGATACTTTTTGAAGTTTCAATTCGTCTGTATGCAGGACAGTGTTAATATATAATTACCATCAGGATTTACACGCATGAATCGATACCCCTTGATCACGTTGATTGAAAGGGGAAAAAGGGAAAAGGTATATGAAATATTTGTTTGCAATATTCATTTATTCACAATGTAATAAGAATCACATTATAATAGGTACAACATTTGTACTGGTTAGTTGAGTTACCTTGTCGGGTGGACATCTCGAGAGGATCTGTACGACTCTTTCGACGTTGCCCTTCTTGGCAGCACGCACTAGCATCTTGCCTTCATCTCCGTCTGCAACATCTTCATCAGACTCATCGGACGAATCAGAGTCATCGGACGAATCGGCTCCTAGCTTCTTCGACTCCGTATCCTCTGTTAATATGGTAGTCCATAATGCATCATATAGACATTATTGTAGCGGGGAGAGGGCTGTTGCAGCTGCCCTCCGGCCAATGGTTTTAAGCATAATATATCAGGAAGTTGAGCCACCAGAGATACGTTGAGTCCAGCCTCCAATGTGATAGATCGCAAAAATCCGACCTCATACAGGTCAAGCAAATAATGTTGACCATATTTATTATTATGTCAAACTAAACGTATACCTTACGTTTCCATGCTCTTGGGCTAACCCTAAGTTCTTTAATTATCGTTTGGGTGGGGTATGCCTCATCCAACTTCAAAACGGGGGTCTAAGAAGTATGTGGGCATATGCCTCAGCCAACTTCAAGTACTTCTTGTAAGGAGCGGGGATGGGCCCAATCAACCTTCAAAGCTGGAGTCAAAGGAGCAGGCCTGGGTGTGTATCAGTCTACGATGGGTTCAAAGGAGCGATCGTGACCGAGACCAAAACCACTGGTTGAGTTGTGTAAGCTCGGCAGTGGGGGGTTGTTCGAGTCGAGGTCTAAAGAGCGGGTTTTTTTTTTATTTAACAATGAGACTATTAGGCTTAAAGGGTACCACCACCCACATATAATATTCTTATTAAAGAAAGGTAACATATTTAGTATTCCATTCCATCAACAAGTTCACAAAAATATGTTTCCAGAAGAAAACAAAAATTGGACAACGCATCACAATTTTAAAGCATGTGTTCATGCAGTCTGAATTGCAGAGAATTGTGCAGAGCGAACGAATAGCCCGGGAATATATTGTCTATAAACGTACGCGTGAATAGCATTGGCGCACTCGCAAATGGTCGGCCCGTTTGGAACCAAGAAATAGTAGTGGTTCCGTAAGTGGTGGACATGAATTGCTTTTTTTATGAATTACACAACCATTTTCAAAATGTTGGATATCTATTGGATATCACAAAACGGTACCAAAGCATATAATAATGTGTTGTTCTTTGCCTGGTGGTCCCCTTTAAGAGCGGCACCCGGCTCTTTTTTACGGAAATGAGACCCTTATAGGGGCGATTGAAGCGGCATATTTCGCAAACATAGGTATGTAGAACCCTCCTTCCCCCAGTAAGGGGTCTGCTTACGGGTACTTGGCAATCCATCAGATACGAGGGACTTAGTCTATGCCGCTGGTCATCTAGTGATCTAACTCGACGCCCCTCCCCATGAGTTGATTGGTAGTACGCCCATTTATATAGTAGAGAATTTCGAATCAGAATATAGCAAACTTAACTATTTAGTATCTTTATTGACATAAAACAGATGTGGTTGGTATAAAATGGGGTTAATAAAATGTTAATGTCTGACATGTACTTGTACTTCAAAGTAATGCGTGGCAAAAACTTTGCCACCTTCTTGATTTACGTTTGCCTCCCCTTTTCCAGCTCAACTCCCCTCTTTGTCATCATATTTGCCCACTTGCCCTTCTCTTAATGTCTTTGTCCTTTCCCATGTATATCCTCCACCTTGCCCCTATATTTGCCCCCCCCCCCCTCTTTGTCCGCATCTTTGTTACCTTTCTGGCCGGAGTCTATGAGAGACCTGCCAGTCCCAGCGTAGGCCCTCTTGATGAGAGTCAGTGCGCAGGGGTGCCAAGGAAGTGTGGTCTTTACTCCTGGTATGTTCAGACGACAGTTCCACTTGCCATCTACAGAAACCACACGCGCCTCCTGACCAATGCACTGCCAAAGCAAACAGTGTGTGGACATTTTATGGAAAAGGAATAATATATGACCGGGTAAGAGCAACATGCGCCTAACTCATATATCATAAGGGTATTTCCACGGGAAAGTGGACATGAACTGAAAAAATCAATTAGCTCTATTTCAAATCCTATTTATTTTTTCTGGATAATTTGTTCATACAATATGATCCTATAACTATATTTTTCAGTTCACGTGATTTTTTTAATTCTCAGGTGTCTCCTTATAGGAGAAATGGAAAGCATACACGAAACTCCACACATGTGACTACCCTTTGCAAATTTCAGGAAAATCTTCATATTTTCCATATTTTCTGGTATTTTTTATTATTTAAGGCACCAAAATGGATGACTGATGGATAATCACAGTACTTTATCAGATTAAAATTTCATTTTTTTTGAGTGGTACAAATATATTTTTGTATGAATCAAAACCTCCGGACAAACTGTAACGCGAGTTAGCGTAACTCGAGTTACCGATGTTTCCGCATCCTACAATTTATTCCCAAATTGTTTGGAAATTTGTTCAATACTAACTGATAGGACACATACAAAATTAATGTCAAATTAGCACATAAAATATTTGACCAGGATAAACTTTTAGATGGTGCTTTTCACGTTTTAGGGGTTACTAATTTTTGTCCATGTCTTTTTTTTGTAACGCGAGTTACCAAACAGGATTCTTCCGCAAAGGTTCCTTAAAGGGGTAGTATAGTTTTGGTAAGGCTGAGCAAAAGTTACAAAAACCTGCACAATACCATTACAAACTAATAGTTATAACTCCACCATGCTCGAAAGGTATACAAAATTACAAACGACTAAGTGAAAAGCCAATTATCATTCAAAAAGAGCCATTAAAACACAAGAGGGCGCTCTCTAAAAAGGCATTGGTATTAACCATTTTCATACAGAATTATGCATGTGATGTTTTATCGAAATCGTGATTAAATAGAGAAATCATCAACAACTATTTAAAAAACGCTTTTGAAATTTTTTGAAAAAGTGTATGCATTTATTAATTTTTTTGAAAAATTCATCGAATTATTTGGGCCCCAAATAATTATAAGATCACATATATTTATTGATATTTCAGCCGTTTCTGGACCGAATTTGACCAAATAAAGTTTATTCTGCCATTAAAATTGCATGTTCTCTCAAATTCACCACTCAGTTTTTTATTACCTCAGAAAAAATTGTGATGTGCAGCGCCCTCTCTACCAAAACTAAACTACCCCTTTAAGGTAGCTATGTCAGTTTTTGTTTGTGTTTTCTAGTTAGTGCACATCTACTTAATCCTTGGTGATAAAATCAGCCTACAGTTCCGTGAAATAATGGAGTTACAGCACATTGAAGTAGCCAATGTACCATA
>JBAMJV010013191.1:0-43374 GCA_037951105.1 Echinarachnius parma
CCCCCCCCCCCCCCCCCCCCTAAGATCTCGGCCGCGGAGCGGCCGATCGCCGTGAAAATTTGCACGCATGATAAGTGAAGTGTATAGAATACAATAGTACTTTTAATTTTTTGAAAAACTCATTAATTTGCATATTTATGGTAATTTATGCAAATAAGTCATGAAATTCATATTTTTACCCATAAATCATAAATTCTTCATAATTAAACTCTGGTTTTCACTACATATATTCTTTAGAGCATTTGGAACAATAAAACCACAAAAAAATTAGGAAGAGCCAGGTTCTTCATTATGTTTTCTATTGTTTTGATAATTTCTTATGTATGTCTTTGTTTTTTTTTACTTATGTATTTTATTGTTTTTGTTGTTTATTTTATTTCTAACTATAATTTACCTATTTTGAACCGCAAAACCAACATATAAAATGTAAACAACACCAAATGACCAATGATATACCTCATTTTACGAAAATTGTCAAGCTAGTCTAGAGCTACATTATGTTGGGTCTTAGTGAAGTCACTGTAAGCGACTAGTTAGGTGTCGTCAACGATTTGTTAACCCTAAAAAGGCCGGGCTATTTGAGGTCTTCCTACAGCCGGGGGGGGGGGGGCATTATGCCCCCCCCCCCCCTAAGATCTCGGCCGCGGAGCGGCCGATCGCCTTGAAAATGTGCACGCATGATAAGTGAAGTGTATATAATACAATAGTACTTTTAATTTTTTTGAAAAACTCATTAATTTGCATATTTATGGTAATTTATGCAAATAAGTCATGAAATTCATATTTTTACCCATAAATCATAAATTCTTCATAATTAAACTCTGGTTTTCACTACATATATTCTTTAGAGCATTTGGAACAATAAAACCACACAAACATTTGGAAGAGCCAGGTTCTTCATTATGTTTTCTATTGTTTTGATAATTTCTTATGTATATCTTTGTTTTTTTTTACTTATGTATTTTATTGTTTTTGTTGTTTATTTTATTTCTAACAATAATTTACCTATTTTGAACCGCAAAACCAACATATAAAATGTAAACAACACCAAATGACCAATGATATACCTCATTTTACGAAAATTGATATTTCCATATGTTTTGTACACAAATCACGAAATTGAGCGATTTTCGGGCTGACATGCATTGACAAAAGGTCACGTGACTTTGTAACGGTAGGTCTGATTTTCGAAATGTTTGTTTTAAAATGTGTAATGTTTACCTCTGCAGCAACATTTGGCCTCACGATTCGCACAGACTTATTCTGCAGCACGTTAACGGCCGCTAGTTGCTTTTCCAAGGCTTCTACCACTCGGCTCGGTGCAGCGCTCTCCTTCTGCGCTTCTTGCAACTCTTCGTCTGGTGTGTCCGCGAGGTTGTCAACGATATCCAACACAGACGTGGCGACCTATAGAAAACAAGTTTTTCGTATAAGTTAAACTTAGAATAGGATCATCAAAACTTCTCTTTTTTTAGAGGAAACAAATGAAAAATAAGGTTTCCTGACCTAGTCAGAAACAAACTCTAAACTTAATGTGTGTTTTATTTAATTACTATGACTTAATACTCGCTTAATACCCCTGGTGAGTGGAGTCAGTCACAGTAACGATATAATAACTGTCGGAAATCTGACTTATCTTTTTGTCTAGTCCTATAACCATAGGCACTAATGCCCCCAAACATAGGTACCAATTATAGGTATATGTGACGGTGTGCATGTGCTTGGTCAAGGTGACACAACAACTACTGTCTAACTAATTGAATTGCACAGTATACCTTCGATCACATGTCTGCAATATAAACCGAACACAAAAAGTAAATTCACCCCTAAGGCTTAGGGGTGAATTTACTTTTTGTAAGCAATTGCCCATAATTTCATAACCGATTACTGTTTCAAGATGTCATATTACCACAATATTAGCACACTTGTTATGTTCGATATGTGTGAAAATCAGACATATTCATTTCTTTATGGCTGAATGAGCACATATTAAAGACAAAGTGTCCCAATTCAAAAGCGACAAAAGGTAGTGCGCGTGCCTGTACCTTGTTGTGTATCCGCAAATGTGGAAAATGCATTGATCATGGTTTATGAAACAATGCTGTTTGATATTCCATTCATTTTGATTTTTTTCTTGGCACATGTGGTAACATGCATTAATTGCTATTGTAAAACAGTGCATTGTTTAATTTTCCAACTCTCAATCATTTGTAATGATGATACTATTTTTTGCGAATTTTGAAATATGACTATTTTCTCTGTAATGTGTGCTCACTCAACCATGGATTAATGGTTACCTCTTAATTTTACACATTGTTTTCCTAATTACCATAGATATATTGGCAAACCGAAATCTTGAAACGATTCTTGGTTATGAAAATATGGGCAATTGCCTAGGGGTGAAGTTACTTTTTGTGTTCGTTTTTTGTTGTTGCAGATTTGGTGTCTGAGAAACCCTCAATATATACACTTGTAATGATTTATGAAACAAAAAAATGCAGACTTTTTAAAAACAGGTTTTACTTTTTTATACAAATTATACATTAGTCATGACTTCATCAGAAACTTTCATTAAGCTCACACCTCCTTGATTACAGCCCTTTCAGTTGTCTCGCAACCAATCCTCTGCGTCTTTAAGGTCTGTTTAGTTTACTCTTTAGATTACGGAGAGCTGTTTGTGGTAATACATTGTTACTATACCAACACAGATGTGTTACATCAAATGTTGACATCAATACTGAAACACAATTAAATCATTAATATTACCGTTTCATCGGCTGTAGAAATGTCGGCAACCTGTTCCAATATTGCAGCGACCGATGCAACTCCATCTGATGTTACTTCTTCGCTGTTTTCAGTGATATCTGCCACTGTTTCTGCCACCATTTCTACATTGTCTGCCTCCACTATGATCTAGAAATAAACAATCAGAATTATTCAAATTTTTATTTGATTTAAATGTTTATTTATTTATACATGGTCAATAACATACGTATATAAGATAAGTAATATCGAAACAAAATATTTTTATATTTCTTGTATTATGAAAATATAAAGCTATCTTGCATCATTTTGGAGATGTAAAATGACCCTCACTTTGCAGAACTTCGCGTACATTTTCAGCAAAATAAACCCCCTCTTTAACACAAAATCGGGTACAAAATGGCATACGAAAATGACCCTATTTGTTGGATTTTGAGAACATTTTAATGAAATCTGTACACTTTTGTCTATTTTCTGCAAACATATTCATGCAATTAATACCCTTTTTTCCATGTCCAAGATTTAGTTTTTGTTCGCTAACTCATGCGGAAATGTACAGACAATGTCAAGTGACACATCCAAGATATTATATTAACGATAAAATGCTATTCATATGACTATAGAGTAATGACATTTCAATAATTATATATCAACAAATTAGCAAATCAGTAAAATGTTTTAAATCAGCAAATATTTCGCTTCACATATCATTCCATTTACCTCCAAGTAATACCAAACAATTTGGAAAAAAATGCTTCTGAATCAAAATTGTGTAAGAACTAATTAACAAACACAATCCATATTTTGGTATGCATTGATTAGATGGCCAACATGAAATAAAGAGGAATCAATATTTACTTCTTCGATCATTTGAAGAAGTTCATCTGCCGTCAAGTTTCTTCCACAGTAGTCCGGTCCAGGAACCAATACCCAGGAACAGGGGGACAGAAGGTCTCCTTCACAAGAAGCCTGTATGACTGGATGAGTCCCTTCTGAGGTAATAATAATAATATTGTACACTTGTAGTATAATACTGTATATTATACTAAGACCCTTTCACAAAACAAGCCCCTTGGTCCCTGGATATAAATGGGGCTCTTTCACTGTAACAGTTAAAGAGCCCCATTTCTATCCAGGAACCAAGGTGCTTGTTTAATGGAAGGGTCTTAGATATGTACGTTGTCTAGTGTGCAATTATCTCTGCAATCAGACTCTAAAGCATTTGAATTTCCAACGGGCTATCGACGCTATGTGAGATAATTGCACCCTAGCTCCATGTCAACTAAGACCTTTTCATAAAACAAGCCCCGGATCCGATACACATGAACAAGGGGAAAGAAGGTTCCCTTCAAAAGAAGCCTCTAGGACAGGAGGAGTAACAATAATAACATTTCTACCCAGGAAGCAGCAGGGGCTTGTTTCATGAAAGGATCTTAGCTATGTACATGTACGTTGTCTGGTGCGGAGCTAGGATGGAGTTATCTCCGGGTTCAGAACCTACAAAATGCATTTGAATTTACATAAGTGCACCCTAGCTCTGAGCCAGACAAGGTACATAGCCAAGACATTTTCATAAACAAGCCCCAGGAACCAAGGGGACAGAATGTCACCTTCACAAGAAGCTTCTGTGACAGGAATTGTCCCTTCTGGGGTACAAATTATAATAATGATAATGATATACAGCATTTACAGAGCACCATGTATCGACATGTAGGTAGCCTAATCCAATGCTTAACATTATTTGTTTTCCTATGTGGCCTAATCGGGAATGTGAAATATGGTTTGTCTAATTTTAGTGGCCCGAAACCTCACGTGGCAGCCCCCCCCCCCCCCCGCCCCCAAAAAATAAAATAATAATAATAAAAAAACAGCAACAACAAGTAACTGAGGTGTTTATCTATTGTAATGCTTTATTGTGTTTGATTTCGATATAAAGTTAAACAAAATAATAATAGTACTACTACTACTACTACTACTACTACTACTACTACTACTACTCCTACTTCTACTACTACTGCTACAACTACTACTACTGCTACTACTACTACTACAACTGCTCCATGTACTACTATTACTATTAATTACATTAATAACATTATCAATAACATAATAATGTGTACACCTACGAGGTTGCCTAGCTGGAATGCTCCCCAGGCCGGGAGTGGACAATGTGTACTTTGTGTACTGGATTGAGTGCAGCATGTATCCGATGACCGGGGTAATAATAGTGATGCGCCGCGAGCGTCGGAAGACAGAACGTGCGCTATACAAGTAGCCACCATTATTATTATTATTTAAAAAAAACACAGGATTACTTACGCTTCAGTTTGAATGTAGGGCACTGCGGACCTGTAGAATTCATTCTGCTATTTATTTCTCCCTGTGTGAATAAAACGGGTCCATACGGCGTAAACAGATTTGATGGTGGACAAGAAACTGTGAAACAAAAAAACACAGTGTTAAATCTCGATATCGGAAATATCTGTGAACCATACAAACAACACATTGCAGGAAGTCTATGTCACATAGTCAATACACTATATCAGCTTCAACAAAAAAAAATTCATGACAAATTTTATTTCATTATTAAAGGGACTTAGTAACATTGTCCAAATCCTCAAAATAAAATTTTCATTCTAGCAGTCCCCTCATACCTTGTTGTATTCGTATTAACAATAAAATCATGGGACAGGTTTCGGTTTTTCAAATTTCCCTTTCGTTACAAAGATATGTACGATTGAAGTATTCAGATAAGAAAAACTCCGGGTGAGTTTTTCATCCCTGTACAAAGTGAATGCAGTGAGTTAGTGAATATCACCCAGTATCACTTTGCATTTTCGCTCATTACTTGGCCATGCAATGTCCATTTGACTGGAAATTTTCACACAATACCCTGTAGACATATTATGAGATAACAACACTATACATTGCATCAACTATTCATCACTTTTTGCACATGTCAACAAAGTTACTAGATCCCTTTAATGCTCCTCTATTCTGTCAAAAAGATAAATACAAAACATAAAAACATCCCAGTTAGGATATGAATACATAAATAAATCTGAAAAAGCTTACATAATAATTGTGAAATATCAAATAGTAAGTAAAAGATCCAATCCTCCATAATTGGTACATGTACGTACCATCTCAAAATAGATACATTAAATAAAACGCAACATTTTGCACTATAGGTAAATTGATTTGATCATTGAAGAACCGTTTGAAAATTATTATGGTAAATTAAGTAATACAACCCAAAAGAACGTTTATGATTGAAATATGAATTGAGAATCATGCAGGATGATAGTAAAATACAAAGATTGATGAATAGATACATGCACCATGGTTTGAAAAATAGAAAATAACATCTTAGAAGAAAGAAAGGGTGCTTTTTAAAAGAAAGAAAACAACGTTTATTTATGTTAACTGGTTTCGTGAAATATGAGTGAGAGGGTTAAAATAATATTGATGAAGGTAAGTTGGCAGGGACCTTGATTAACTAAAGCAAAGCTTGCGGTGTCCCGTGTGTTTGAATTATGTTAGTTAATGGTAATTACATCCTTTACATTCATTACTGTTTTGAAAATATAATTGTTGTCACCCATTAATATAGGACAATAGGTCAATATGTTGCCAAGCTTTCGAATCCAGTATTCTGCCTAGGCAATGAATTAGCATACTTGAACATGGAATATGTGACCTCACACCACAACATAACCGTTATGTCGCTGTGGTAGTTTATCTTTAATTAGCTAAAATAGTCAACTTTTTTCAAAATATGAGATTTAGGATTTTGGTATTTCCTGAATAAGTATATTTTAATCTAGCTTCTGTAACATTTTGAGCGTCGGAAATCATGTTTAACCCCTTTACCACGCCATTTGATATACTGCTTCAATAGCTATATACGAGATTATTTTACGGACGGGTCGAATTACCGAATTGGGAGGGCACGAAAGAACCGATCGATATCTGGTTGACCATGGCATTGTATTAGCTTTTATTCAACCTAGCGTGAGTTCGCTGGTCAAGTAGTACACACAATAGAGGCGATCGATTTGCATGGCATAGACTCGGCGAAGTGAAAATCTGTGCAAATTCTAGGAACTGGCTTGCATGCGTTTGTATACAAATATCCTGAAAGTAGACTTGTGTATTACCATGATAACATTGTAATAAACACTAATCACGCAACTAGAGTCTGAAACTTGATATACATGTAGCCAAGGGTTCAATCTGTGTATTCAGCCAAAAATTATTGTACTTACAAGATGCATACATGTATGTTTATGCAATTAATATAGCCCTTGCTCGGAACCGAAAAATCTCGGTTCCCGTATATGAGTAGGCGCATCGGGGACCGATAATTATCGGTCCCCATGGAGAACGGGTTAAATAATAATAATAATAATGATACACTTTTATATACAGGGTGGCCCAGAAATAACGGAACGGGGCACTTCCCAAAATAAAGTAACGAAATGACTGGGTCCATCGGATAGTGTGTCTTTTCAAATGAAAATTGATACCATGAACATTAATTTTGGTCGTGTAGTTTTTGTTTTAGAGCGCTGTCAGTGACACCATGTCAGGGTTCATTATTCTTTAATTTTTACTGATCTATTGGCTAAAGAATGACCCGAACAGCTCGTCATAGAATTACGGAGCTTTGGTTATTCAGTCGAATGCTCATTAACAAAGGTGTCTGCATCTTGAGCCCACCGTCATTCTATGACAAGACCTTTGGGCCATTATTTAGCCAATAGGTCAGTCAAAATTGAAGAAAAAATGAACCCTGACATGGTGTCACTCACAGCGCTCTAAAACAAAAACTGCACGACCAAAATTAATGTTCTTGGTATCAATTTTCATTTGAAAAGACACACTATCAGATGGACCCAGTCATGTTATAACTTTATTTTGGGAAGTGCCCCGTTCCGTTATTTCTGGGCCACCCTGTATAGCGCATAATAAGCACAATTGCATGTCCCTATGCGCTTTATTATTACCCTTGGTCATCAGGTACAGGTCAAACCCACACAATTATCTTGCGCACCATCTCAACTCCCCGGGAGCATACTAGCCAATAGCAGCCATTATGATAGCGCCCAGGCTAATTAACACCCGACCAAGTACCCAT
The DNA here is from genome assembly GCA_037951105.1 of Echinarachnius parma. Classification (NCBI taxonomy): domain Eukaryota; kingdom Metazoa; phylum Echinodermata; class Echinoidea; order Clypeasteroida; family Echinarachniidae; genus Echinarachnius; species Echinarachnius parma. The sequence goes on from JBAMJV010013191.1 coordinate 7,904, forward strand.
TTATACTCATGGGTAGAGAGCAGCAATGTGAATTAAATGCCTAAAATACTATTTTTCATCCAATAAATGTGATCTTAACACAGCGGTTTAATGCATCGAAACTGATCTTTTAAATGGCCTGTTTCTCCCTTATTTTAAAAATGCTTCAGATCAGCCTTATTCCAAATCTTTGGTGTTCATTTTGAGAGGGTTTGATTTGTCCAAATATGACTAATGATATACCATTTTAAAGGTAATTACTTCTATCTTTATGTTTTATGAAAAGCAGCAATATCAGTTTTCTCGAGTTATTAGTCCTTTTGTGGTGTAAGGTCACATATTATATACATAAACCAGGATAAGAGAAGGTGGGAACAAGTACATGCTAGGGTGAACAAGAACAAAAGAGGACATCAAGTGTTGGCGGTGGTAATACAGGAGCAGGAACGAGTAGAAAGAAACAAAAAAGTGCACTTATGATGACTGGTGAAGACAACGGTTATGTGCGGATTAGAAGCAAGGGGTTACCCTATTCTAACTGGGCTATTTCAGACCAGGTTTTTACTGGGGGGGGGGGGGGGGGGGTCCGATTCACGCGAAATTTTGCACGGTGGTACATTGAATTGTTAGCGACGCGTTCATGCTTTCGTTTTTAACAATCCAATGTTAAAAATATGCAAATTATGCTCATATTAATTAGCGAAGAATGCTAATTTATGCAAACATTCTCTTTTTGCCTGTAAATCACTAAATATTGCTCAGAATATGCTTATTTTGTGCACGAATACTCTTTATGCCTTAACACGTTACCAAAAAAAAAAATCTGAATGTATTTCTTTTTTTTTGGAATGTCTTATGTATTTCTTTGTTTGTTCGACTTGTTTATTGTTTTTTTCAATGGAAATAATTATTGACTATTATCAAAGACGCTTAAAGTGATCCAGGTAAAGTGTCAGGTATTGCACAAAATGACATTTGAGACTTCAATCCTATATCAATATCATTGTAAAATACAATTGAAAGATTTGTGAAAGTTTGAAAGAAAACGAACACTGTTTACCTAGTGAAACAAACGAATATTGAGTTAATATTTTATCACCGAATAATGATGGTCTGCCACACATTGTCACAGGAATAATTAGCCTTTTGAAATATTAGCACCCGTGTATGTCTACAGGCGTATTACATAATTCATGGAATTCGCGATCGCTGGGTCCAAAGTTCAATCTCCGGAATGTTCCCACGGCGGGTACGCGTGCCGCAATGTGGACGCAATTAGCTGCGACTATTCAAAACCTTTGATCAACGGTTTTGAAATATAAGCTCTATAGCCCGTATGGGATCACACGAGTGTGCGTTTTACTTTACCTTTATGAGGAACATCTATTATATCGTTTTTTGTGTATATTTCATATACATTTTGGGATACAAGGTTTAAACGAAATAGAAAATTGCGTATATGGGCCATTCTTGGTCACGTGTGTGACCCAAAACATGACAAATTTTGAAATGGGATGCTTATATTTCAGTAAGTATGAGACTATAATGATTTTTACTTCATATGTGACTTGAATATGTTGTAGTCTTTCAAACTTAACACAAAAGATTTTATAAGGATTACGTAACTCAATGTCAGAGGTCAAATGGCATGGGTCACGTGTGTGACTTCGCACGGAGCGCTTTTTTCATAACTAAATTTCATTTGGAAAATTCTTTAAAATATGAATAGCTATAATGTTCATCTTATTACCAGAGAAGTACTATACATTTGTAAGTACAACAATAGCAATGAATGAGAATTATATCAAACCGTTGTTTATTATAGTACTTAATTATGTGGCAACGTCTGGTCACGTGTGTGACATTTTGGGGTGGTCACGTGTGTGACATGTACAATATGAATGGAAAAATGGGAATTTTATAATATCGGGTTTAGAAAAGAATGAAAGGTTGAATTTTTACAAAGTTGGTATCAACCTGTACAGGAAAGTGAGAAGAATGAGCTTGCTAATTATCCTTTTGATATCTTGATTATTTTCTGAATTATGATTATTAGAAAAATATTGAAATATGTAAATTTATGCAAATGAGTAAAAAAGTTTCATTTTAAACTTCAAATCATGTATTTCATGAAACTTTACACATGGATCATTCCAAAAATGGAACAAAACTACAGAAAAATAAAACTTCAATTTTTCCGAAAAAGTTTCACTTTTCAAAGAATGGCCCATATTCAGAATTTGGTTGTGTCCATTTTTTTTAAATAGCGCAATGTATCGCAATTTCGACTTTAAAGGATGCAGTTTTTTTGCTTCCGCAACACAAAAATCGCGCGTTTGACGGCTTCTGAACAGTACTATAAAAAATCAACATGCGATAAATATATCTTTTTCAACAAATACCATTACTCAGTAAGGAAAAAAAATGTAAATTCTACACTATTATTCTCAACTATTTCATGCATGTAACTACATCTATAAGCATGCAATCAACTAGCATACAGTTCCTCACATAGGCCTACCTTCCTTCTTTTTTCTTTTTCTATCTTTTCTATCTATTTTTTTTGGAGGGGGGGGGGGTGTCAAAATAAACAACATTTTCTAATTGCCTATAGGCGAGTAAGCTTAAATAAAATATTCCTCCTGCAATTTGTCCGTGTTTTAACGAGTGTAATCATACTTATAGAAGCAAAAACGGAAGGGGTCGGTAGACCTACTCGTGTACATGTGAACTGTCATATGAAGAAAAACAGAAAGGGGATTATGCAGCTTCAAATATAATGATTAATATCATTTTTTTGCTACATTGAAATTGGAAAATATGTATAACAGCTTCCGCTTTGAAGTTAGTCGATACTTGTTATTGTATATACAGATGATGTGATTAAACACTGCCAAACAATACGGTAAAAGTGGTGGTGAGAGTGCAAGGGAGCTAATTTGTATTGTATTTTTGTTTAATTTACGCAAAATGGAAGGGGCGGAAAATTGCCCCCATTCGGTCCCAAGCTGTGCCTCTCTTTGATTGAATGTGGTAATGTTGATACAAACAGTCATTTCATTAATTTCCTATCTGTATAGTATATATGGCTAGCGCAGCATTTCAGTCATTCGTTTTATAGTTTTATGATCCACCATGTCAACCAATTTGCATGTTTCACTTTCCCAGGCTCACCCTGTTTTCTTCCACCTTTCATTATAATGAACCAGTTTAATCGGTAAACCGTATAATCACTTCATCTGAAGGAAACATCATTATTAACGTGGATCATATCATGTAACTGACATCCCCATAATTATATTGTATACATCGATTTGTTTATAATTATTGTGTTGTACAGTCCATCGTAAGTCTGAGCGATTGATACAATGCAGGCGAAGTATTGTAATTCAATTTTGAATTTTGCGTTCAAATATTTCGTTTCGGAATACATTTAAACTCCTTTCAGGAAATCTATTTTGTCATATCTTGTATGTGTTCATCATCAAACAACAGGCATGGTTAAGCAAGCAAACAACACACCAACAATTACAATAAAATTGAAATAATTTGATTTACATTTATGAATACCATATTACTCGCATTTCATATCCAGGGTAGATATATCATACCCACAAGGAAATCAGCACTAACAATATTTTTCATATACAAATCAGAATATATAGCAAATATATGCTTCTGCAATGGAGTATGTGTGCCACCTTCTACAATAATACACATCTTATAAACATACCAACTCTATATTTGGTAATTGAAATTACAAATTCTGTATTGTCATGAATTTCATCATGCTAATATTTTTAAAATGTATATTACAGCATCTAATAGTATTAACATTATCGATTATAATGTATCATTATTCTTATTACATAATGTAAACTCATTATTTTTACTCTATTACTTATGCCCCTCAGGGTAAAGTTATTACATTATATAGTACAAATAAAATGAAAATGTATTAGATATTTTATAGTGTTCACTTATTTATATTTCGTTATCTACTTGTGTAAACTAAGTCAAGATAATGATTACGCCTTACAGCTTTATATACATTATACATGGTTAACAGTGCATGATGTCCATTATTCAAAATGTGATCCATTAATCATATGTTGGGTATTACATGAGAAAATAGAACATATTACAAATCCATATTAAGATGTTATTGTTCTCATTTACAAAATTGAGATACCATGTAACAAGTTTGAATCAAAACGTTTGTGTTGTTATATATGTGCGCAAGCGTGCATGCCAAAACAATAATGTAACAATCTAGCAGTAAAAGACAAACAAGGAGTGAAAACAACATGACGTTTGATAGGGTACAAATATAAGCAAAGTTTATAAAACAAGATCTCCAGGGTTCATGTATCTTGTTAAAAACATCTAGCGATGTACATTATGGCCGTCGATCAATTCAATTAAATTCAAGGTATTTGTTTGTTATTCAACTATTTGTAGCCAAAAGGCTAAATTACAAGTGAATTTACAAGGTAAAAACATTACAAATTACATATAAATTAGAAAATTGGAAATAAAAAGGAAAATATACATAATATTATACCAATACAAAATATAAATAAGAATGCAAGTGATTGTTGAATGGCAGAATTTAGATATTGCCTTTCAAAATATGAGGAATAGCAACAACATAATCAATATGATCAGGGGCCGGGAAAAGTTTTGAAAGTGTGTGTGTGGGGGGGGGGGGGCTGACCTCATTTGGGCTGTTATTATAGTTATTATTTTGTACTTTAAATATATTTCTTTGTTTTAAGACAAAAAGGGGGCTGCAGCCTAGTGCAAATTAACTATCAAATACCAGTATCAAAAAAGCTTTACATAAAGTAACTAAAGTTATATAAATATAAATTCTAATAATACATGGGTAATCTTCACTTCAATTAAACTAATTGTAAGAGCGTTTAAAGAATTTAATGTTAATATTAAGATTTCATTTTCTATCAAAGTTACAAATAATACATGTACGAATAAGTGCAAACATTGATTATTTGACTAATCGAGTAAGAATTACAAGCAAATCAATAATAATACACAGGAGAGCAAATGGCTGTAAACCAGTGTAAATTATAACGTTAAATTACAGTTCATAAATAAAGCCTTGTTGGGTCGTATTGAATAATTAGCAAATGTAAGTAGCCTACTTCAATAAAATAAATTAAATGAGTGTAAAGAAAACGTTCGTCCAGGGTTTATATTACATGATTATATTTCAAATTCAACTTAATGAATACACAGTCAAAATATATTTGCATGCTATAATACTGATGAAACTAAGTAAAGATTTTTAAAGATAATAAAAAGGTTAGCAAAAGGCCATGAAATAGAGCTGATGCTATTTAGCTAACTTTGGGAATCTAATTATGAACAACATCTTTACTTCTGGATAACAAATATCCAAAAGCTTCCAGGGTGCTCCGCCCCTAGACACCCGTTGAGATTCTTATTGTGTTTATCACTTGACTGATTTTGTACCTGTAGGCAGCTTTTAAATTCAGAAAAGGCTCTGCCCCCTGTGCAACAGCAGTGTAACTGTCCCTTTTCCCTCTTTCCTAAACTTTCTTTATTAACTGTTTTGTATTTTGTATGTGGCATTTTGTATACTCTGTACGGTATCTGTTTGAATTTTGGCCGAATAAATAATAATAATCATAGTGGTTACATAGCAATGCCCTACACAGACCATCTCAGGTGCTTTTTGCCAAAGTGCACGCCAATTGCGCTACATACACACAATGTTCGTTGCCTATAAGTGGCATTCGGTTACAAAATATGGGTGCCTTACGTCCCCCCCCCCCCCGCCCCCCCCCCCCCCGTCAAGTCCTCGGCATGCTGCTGGGTTGGTCGCCAGTGTACTCCCTCGCCGATTACGTATCATCTCCCCGCCCCGCCTCCCCCTTCCAAATGGGTGAGAAGAAATTGACGCCTATGGTGATTCACAATCCATCCCGGTCATGATCCTGCAGTAGGAAATTAAACAAATACAAAAGAAACATGACAGTTATATTGACTAGAAGTTGTTCTTAGGGGCGTCGATCCGTTTTTGAGATTGGGGGGGGGGGGGGCGAAATTTAAAAATGTTTCCAGAGTGACCACCATAGAGAGAGCTAAAAGCCCCACATTGGCATGCCCGGATGTTTTAATATGCGCTCATTGAAAGTGTCTTGATGGATCGAAGACCCAACTTTGGGGGGCACCCACATTTGGGGACAATAATGGGGGTCCAGGGGGGCGGAGCCCCCGGGAGCTTTTAGATTTCAGACATTTGCAACTCATATCATGGGTGTTAAAATTGTATAAAATAGAGAACCTTATACTCGTAACGTATTTTTAAAGGGCATAGCTCCCACGAAACTAAGCAAGGGCGTCAACAACTTCTCAAAAGTGACGCTTATGAGGTTTATGACCATTCATTAAAGCTCTTGAGCTGAATGATAGATATCGTCATACTAAAGGGCCATTTGAAAAAATCTAACACTTTTATATTCTTCTCTTACCATAAGATAAACAACACGGTAGAAGAGAAACGAGGAAGCTCCAAGTAATTTTCGTGGAGTTGACGCTTTACATCCCTTGGACCCACCAGGTTCTCATATGAGATTGGTAACATATCCAATCAAACTTTTCAATAAGCCTGATTCTGAATTGATGCTTTGTTCACTCAAGGTCTGGGCAATTGATTAGGGAATTAAACTTGGGTCCATTTTTAAATGGCATTCTGGGAATGTATTTAGCATTGAAACCAAAACTGCTAAACAAAATACTCCATGTAAAATGATAATCTTTTCAGCCATTTTAAAGTGTAAATGCCAGTAAATATTTTTAAGTTAGATGTTAGTGATGATTTCGTACTAATCACTTACCATCATAGTTACTCAACCACATGTCCAGCCATGCCTTGTGATGAAACTTCCAGAATGGTGAGTAGTTTGGAAGTCCAATGGGACCCAAAGTGACCTGGATGACAAAATAATGTATACAAACTTTGCATCACATATAAATACATTTTGTTGACCATAATTTTCATTTGTATCCAGTGGTACAGTGCAGCGTCTGATACAATAAAACAAACAAGTAAGGGAAAGGTATGTTACAAACTAAATCAACACGATTAAATATTACAAAAAACTCATCATAATAATTCAACCCGCTATGCCGTTATATGACAACTTTCGTTATGGATATATCCTTTTGAAGTCTAATGGAACCCAAAGTGACCTGGAAGACAAAATTATATCTATCTAGATTAAATAAACTTTGCATCTGTTTAAAAATGTATATAGCAGTGTAGTGCAGGAGAAGAGGGGGAGTGGGCACTATTAGCTCCCTCAAAATCCAATTTTCAAAAAAGGAATGTCTACTCTTATACAAAATAACAATATATACAGATCTTGCCTCCCCCAACAAAAACATATCCAATCAATAAATTATAAATAAATAAATGCAAACTGGTAGTTACTGCAACCAATATGACACACCACTGCATATACAGTCATGCAAATAATGTCAACGGTATAAACGTTAAAAGCACAGGGTAATCAATATTTAATGATTTAGGCCATAATTATTATGCCACATCTTAAATAATCCTGTTAAATCAATGTTCCCTATTCAACCTCAAATTGGTCTACGTTTCTTCAAATATTTTGCTTTTTTTTGTAGCTATACATTAGCAATATGAATACCCACATAATTGGGGGAGGGTCTCCTGCTTATTTGAGTTATGTTGATTTGTGTCAATGGAATACATAATTTGACTTTGTCATCTCTACATATTAAAAGGGGACAATAATTGATTAATTCTTGAATTGAAATATTTTGAAATGGTTGATGTTGTTTTCATATAATATACTCAAAATGAAATTTAAAGTAATACAAACAAACACGTAGGCCTACATGTCTGGATATTATTGTTCTGTAGTAGTAATACAAATTATTCAATTGCATATTTTACTGCTGCTCTTGTGAGTGTTTTTTATTTGTTTTATCATTTAATTGTTGGACGTTGGTATTTGTTTTCATTTGACAAATAAACCTGAATTATGTGAATAGGAATAAGTCAACATCTCCAGTAGATCATACCCAGTTAATATTGCAAGAACTTGAAGATGGATTTCAGACAAATCGTTATTGGAAATGCAATTAGATTGCATGCTATTTCATTTAGCCTAAAGTAAACAAACATTTACAGTCTCACTCAAATGGTCTATGCTGGCACTTATTTTAAAATTTAAAGATAATTTGATTCCGTTAATCAGGCTTTAGTTAGTGTTAGCCTTGACAAGATTTTGTCTAGCTCTACAGATTTACCTCCAGTTACTGTGACATAGCCCATACGCTTCGGGAGGACCTGGTCTAGGAAGCAACTAGGCTAGCCGGCCTGTATGTACTACTCCGCACGGCGCCTGGTTAGGTTAGTACTACTAGACTAGGCTCGGTATTTTATTAATACTAGACTAGGGCTCTCTCTCTCTCTTTACTTTTACTAAAAGTCTTTTATTTTCTCAACCGTCGAATCTGCCATCTACATGTACAATTTCTTGACAGAATCTACAAAAAACAGGAGACGTCTAGACTAGTCTAGGACTAGGACTAGGAGACCTGGTCCTAGTCTCATCTAGTAATGATCCTAGGTCGACAAGTCAAATATATTATCGTTTTCAATTTCATCATGGCTTCTTTTATACGTTTTACTTGATTTACTGCACTGTCTTTTGAGCATTATGTACAACATACATTATGAAGTATCCAGTACACGCAGTTAATTAATATGTTTGAAGTTTTTTGTTGTATTTCATTCATTACGTGGGTATTATCACGAAAGCAGATTTGTAAAAATTAGCTAACACGTAAAGCCACGTATGGGACTGATGGCAACATACCGTAATTTACTTGTATTTACTACACGTTTTTATTTGTGTTTTTAATTTTTCTTTCTTACGGAAATTGAACAGTTCCGTTAAATACTATGACTTTAACATATATTATGCATTTTCAAGTTGATAAAATGTATTCAAGTGTACTCACCGCGTCATTTTATGCCGTCTTTCATGACCGGAAGTTGTCAGACGATCATTTTGTCTGCCTCTTCGAAGCGGTTTAGTTTTTTGGCTAAAATCTCACTTTTGGGCTAAAATTAAAAAATGTACACAAGCAAATTTGAAATCTCCGTATAAAAATACGTCGATTTAGGCTTGTTTCCCAAAATGTATATGAAATTTTCACAAAATTACATAAGTCACCGGACTAATGAACAAGATTCAGTTACTACACCCAAACCTCTGGGTGTACTCAACTTTCTCTTGAGCTCGATTTGAGTCTTCATTTTGTTTGAAGGAACATTGCTGCGCGACCGCCAGTGAGCTGTCTTGTAATTATATAGTCTTTGCTATTATACAACCATTTTTAGCCCAAATTAATTTATTGCAGTGATTAGATGAAAAATAATGTAGATTTTGTCTTCTTTTTTTTCCCCATAGGATTTGTACACAAATCACAAAATTTAGCGATTTTGGGGCGGACGCTCACTTACAAAAGGTCACGTGACATTTGAACGGTATACCCGGTCGTCGCAAATTTGGTCTCAACAGTTGCGCAAGACTTCAATTAAAAAAATAATGAAGTCGCGCGGCAATACCTGGCGCGTTGCGGAATTATCGCGCGAAAAGTCGAGGGGGGGGGGGGTCAAATTGACCCCCAACCCCGCCTAGTTAGCATAGTGGTTAAGGAAAGGGCAGAGAGTAGGACAAGAAGAGGAAATGTGTAGGAGGGAAGGATACTATGAATGGACAGTTTGGAAAGGTATATTCTAATCAATTAATTATGCTTGTTTAATAAGCTCATTTCGTTAGCATCAATTTATACTACAATATTTATTATGAGATTATGTTGAAAATAAATGAAAGATATCAAATAAAATCTAAACAAATGCTGAGGATCAATGATTACCCGTGCTATAGATTTGCAGGGATTCTGGGTTCATCAGTCCATCGGATTCTGCCTGAGCTATTAACAGAGCTTGTATCAAGCTGATCTGCAGGTCATCCGACAAGGAACCATTGTACACGAATGCATTTGAATCTACTATTACGCTGCCAGCTCGGAGACCGGAGATCTGTACATCAATGGTCTCCGGAAAGCCACCCTGAATTGCAGTTTGTATCTGAAAAGTAACAATACTAAACAAGTTAACACATCTTACCTTTTGACAAACAACTGTGTCTAACTGTTTTCTCCGCTAATGGTGTAATTTACTTCCATTTTGTATTGATAAGCGGTTCATACAAATGAAGAAATTGAGCTCAAGGCTTATAATTAGGGTTCAGAATTGCATTTGTTCTATAATATCAGATTTTGTATTTACTCTTTGGTCAAATGATTGATGTATCGCTTGCATTATTAAATAAACAAGCATGCTCCTTGTCATTCCAATTTGCCAACAAATGCAAAGCTGTAATTTTGAGCATTCTTTTACACACATGGTCATTATAATTTGCAGAACTCCCTAAAAACCTTTTGTTCATTGCACTCGCATTCACAAGTGTCTTCATGTCTGTCTAAGAATGATTAAATATCACAGTTCAACTTAAAATGCTTACATAATTCTTAAGGATACCAGTGATCTCTTTGAAGTACTCAGAACTGCGATTTGTAAGACTGGCATTGAAGATCAGATTGAAGGATGCTGTCAAGCCATAGTTGTCAACGCCTTTAAAGTAAAAAAAAAGACGGTTGAATTAATTAATTTTCATATGATTACCTGTCATGTTTATGTTTGTGTGAGAAAGCCTTGAAAAGAGTCTCAACAAATACTGAAAACATGAAAGTTTTGTTAAAAATACGCATTTGTTTGAGGCTAGCTTAGAAACGTAGGTTTAACAAATAATATTAGTATCTGGTAAGCTGCTGAAAATGCATTACAAACAGTAACCAATATAATTACGCTACAAAATAAAATAAAACGTTACATGTTTGGTAGTCTGAGTGTAGATCTGTTTGATTAACTTTGCAAAACGCATTTTTGCCCCCCAAAAAGCCCCTTCCCCCCTCAAAAAAAAAAAAATTTGAAAGAAAAGGGAAACGAAAAGATTAAATGTATCGGCCAATACTTAATTCTAACGTTTAAAACCCGAGTTCAACATCCATTTAAAATTTTCGCTGAGCTTCGCGCGCAAACAAATTATCTCAGTGTGTTATGTAATTTACGTATGGGTGGGTGGGTTTTTCTGTACCGGTCCACGTAGTTCCTGTGTAGGTTGCCATTGCCCTGCTGTTTGTGTGATAAAAAAATGCAAAATCTAAACCCCATCCCACCCCCCGCCCCCCCCCCCCCCCCCCCCCCCCCTCGCTCGGGACTCATTTTTAGCTGTTATAGCTACAATGGTGGATCATACAAATGTGGCATATGGTTTATGGTTTTATGCACCAGATTGCACCATTTCAAGTTTTAAAATGCGAAATCTTCCCCGTGGGAGGGGGATACCCCCACCCAAACCTGGGCTGCCAAGTGAAAATGTATCAGTGAAAAAAGTGGGAACAAAATAACTTACGGGGGTTCAAAATAGCAACAAAAAATCGCCGCTTCGCGGATCGTGGACGAAAGTAAACAAAAAGTGAACAAAAATAACTTATGGGGGTTCAAAATAGCAAAAAAAAAAATCGCCGCTTCGCGGCTCGTAGACGAAAATGAAAAAAAGGGTAACAAAAAATAACTTACGAGGGTTCAAAATAGCCCCCCAAAAATCGCCGTTTGCTCCGAATCGTGATTGGGTCACCCTCCCCCCCCCCCCCCCCCCTTAGCAAAAAGCTAGATCCGTCCCTGGGGGGGAGGGGGGGGGGGGGGGGAGTCTACCCCGTGAGTGTGATTGAGCATGAGCCCCTAAACACATAAATCTTGAGCCCCCTTTGAGTTTTGCCCCCCCAATCCAAAACTGCTTCCGGCGCGCCTGGACGATATGACCATAGCTATTATTGATGATAATTCAGCTCAAGAGCGTTTATTAACGGTCATAAACGTTATACCGTAATTATTTGTAAAAGCTGACGTCGCTTTTTTACAATGAAAGCAGTGTTCTCTTTCAGTAAAACTTTCGCACTTTATTCGGACATGTCTTACAATAATTTTGGTATATAATTGAAGTCTCAAATGCCATTTCGGGTAATAACTGACTTTTTACAGGTGCACCTGTAAGTGTCTTTGTTTCCTACCCTTGAGTCTGAGTTGTGCTCTGTCTGTCTCCACCACATTGCCCTCCTCATCATCAGCTCTGCAGGAGTAGTAGCCCTGGTCCTTTGCTAAGGCGGGATACACATCCAGTGGAGACTTGTTACTCCGGCCTCTGATGATACTTGAATCTTTATACCAATCGAAGCTCTCGGCATTCTGAAACGCGCAATGGAAGCGAACACGACTGTACGGCTGGGCTTCCACGGATACCGGGTGGATATGTACCGCAAGGGGTTCTGGAAGAGTTTTAAAAAAGGCTTTTGTAAGTAAAATTAAAATTTTAAGCTAGACGTACAGTTATGGAAAGCCATTTGTAGCCTTGGAATGGAAAACAAATATTCATGAGCAAAAAAAGCATATTACATGTATTATTTGATCCTTTAATGAATTGAACATCAAGACAAACATTGACCAAAAAAGTTTTCCATAGCCCAGTTGATAAGAGCGCTGGTCTAGCAATCTGGAGGTCTTGGGTTAAATCGCACTCGAATCCCATTTTCTTTGCTCTTTTTCAGCCATATTATTTTTCTGGTCAGTTTCTTTATATGTTTGAATAAAGAATATTTAATCACATCGAAAGTAGGAAAAGTCATGCTTTCAAACATCAATTTATGCTGTATTTGAATAATGATGTACACATGTACATTGCACATACATAGCAGATACAATGTTTTCATAATTTCAAGTCGAACTTTGTAAATCATCCCCTTGGAAAAAAATCAGGATATTCCAAAATAAACAGTCATGAGCATTTACATGTTGAATGGAATAGTTGCTAGTTATTATTTTAATAATCACTGTAAACATGAATTGCATGACTGTATGTTTCGGTAAGGTAAGTTCCTTTTGAAATAAGACATACTTTGATCTCTAGCAGTATAAGAGAATACGACTAGTGATTATATATTTATGACCGTCTTTTATTCCTGTATGACTTATTATGATGACGTATTATGGATGCAAGCACTTCTTATGTAATCATTGGTATTGTTTTATTGCCAGCTAAACTTAACTTAGTAATGGTAACAAGGGGTTTACTCAGCTAAAACCTAGTTGGCAATTATGACAATTCTTTGCTTATGCTATCAATTCAACTCGTTTCAATTGAATTAAATTCAAATAAATGAAATTAAAATTAATTAACATAAATTAAATAAAAATCAAATCAATTAAACTAAATTATCCTACTATTTTGTATTGATAGTGTATCGCAGTTGATGTCTGCGTAGGACTGCCTCCAGGTACATGAGTATCTCCCGTCTAGCGGTGAGATTGGCATACTGTAGAAAATGTGTTTTTCTCGGGATTAATATATCGCGCATTTATATTCGCGGGCGCCAGATTCAGCCAGAAATCCGTGAAAATTACAACGTCTAAAATACTGCGTGGGTCTCATTATGCTTTTAAAATATGTATCTATACACATTGTGTATATCATTTGGAGTATATCCATCATATCAAGCATTTACAATGCATGGTCTTACCATTTTCCATAATGAGGGTGTTATAGTTGATGTCGGTATACTGCATGGGTCTCATTATGTTTTTGAAAAATATATCTGTACACATTGTGTATATCATTTGGGGTATCCTCTTAATATCAATAATTTGTTATTAGTGATCTTACCGTTTGGGGTGTTAAGGGTGTTGCAGTTGATGCCTGTGTAGGACTGGGTACAGGTGCAGGAGTATGTCCCGTCTAGCGGTGAGGTTGGCGTACAGGTACCCTGATGCTCGCATGGTGCTGATGCACATGGGTTTGTCACTGTATGGACAAAGAAACAAACAATTCTTAAATTGAATTTGTTCTTTATTTGAATTTCCATTGTAAAGAAAATTAGTCTTCCGCTGGATTTGAACTTGATTTCCCAGAATTGCTAGTCTAGTGCTCTTACCATCTGAGCTAAGAACATCATTCTAGCAATCCGGGGGGGGGGGGGGGTCTTAGGTTTAAATATTGGGGAAGTCCAAACCACTTTGCTCATTACAATCTATTTGATATATTTCTGGTCAGTCTTCCTATTTTTGAAAATATAAAAACAAATTACGAATTCAAAGCCATGGGTAGATAGCCTGAAATGTTTACCTGTGAGTTCGCATCACAAGTAGTACCTCCATTATGACACAATGGTGATGATGTAATGGCCGTCGATCTTTAATTGGTACCTGTTCATGAGAGAGGGATGATATATTCATTCATCCCCTTGCACAATAAGTATTACGTACGGATTGCCACCCATGTAGTCTATCATATCAGAACATATCCAAAAAAATGATTAAGTTTATAATTCACAGTAATCTCTCCAATGGCTCTACTTCTAGTATTGGATGCAAACCACATTCAATTAATCGCTTGCTATGCATGCAACATCTCCACTCCCTAGGGAGCATTCAAGCCATGTGAAAGAGCAATTTTACCTGTACATTGTGTTCCGTCACCTTCGTACCCCTCTTCACAGAAGCACTGGTAGTTCCCCGCCAGATTGTTGCATAGCGCATGGGCGTGGCACGGTGGAGGCTGCAACCCACACTCATCAATGTCCGAGCACACGATACCGTTGGTGTTGTTCCTTGCTCTGTACCCGACAAGGCACTCGCAGGAATATGAGTTGGATCCGTTGATGCACTTGGAAGCCACCGGGCAGACAGGGGGCACCAGTGAGCAGAAATCTGTGACCGTACAATGATTCAATTGTTCAGCAAACTAAAGTTCAAAAGGCATATATTCATCAAAATGGCCTTGGAGTTTATCAAAGAGGTTGTCTTCTATAAATCTTTTGCGAGATATACAACAAATATGTGTACAAATTGCAAGAGGACATACAATGAAACGATGATTGCCTGATTAATATCTATTCAGAATATCTGCAATGTCATTCAAATTAAACATTGTGGGTGTACACTTGTAATTATATGAAACGTAATATTAAAATATCTTACATGAATACCAAAACAATTTAAACATTTATTCTGATAATTTCTTTATTGAATTATCAAGCTTAATTTCATTATTGAAACATTCAAAAAGTTCAGGAAGCATTCATATTGGGTTTAATATTTGATCAATTTTGTTGAACTGATACAAAAATGTATCAATATAATCTGAACCCTAATATTATTCAATGCAGAAATATAAGTTGAACGTTCCATGCCCTCTGCTAAGATTGGCACATGATATCACAGCTCATTTGTTACCCGAAATTGTGTTCAAATATTTACTGTACATCTTGTTGAAGAAAACCTTTTCAAATTCATTAGAAAAGTGGGTGATCACATCACAAACTTGGCTGGCACATCTTAAAAAGTATGTCTTGATATCTTTCATATTAACTCACATACGCTAGGAGGCGACACTTCACATCGGTCCCCTGTATACCCAGATTCACAACTACGGTATAAAATGATAACAGCCAAATATTAGTTGCAAGAAACGTACCATGCAAAAGCGGGTGATCACTTACCTGACAGACACTTTGGTATATCAGCTGACAAAGACCCATTGGCCCGACACACTAAAGAAGAGTTACCGATCAGAGAATATTCCTCCGGGCAACCAAAATCACACTGTGTTCCATACTCCACAGAGGAGCCTTGTGCGCAAGACGTGTTAGATGTAATCAAATGCAAAGGGAACTCTGGGATGAGGCAGGTCACGGCTACCGAAGCGATACAGAGAACGTTATTATTATCTTATTCGGCAAATCAAATACACATGAAAAGTGTACACAGTATGGAAATTCGAACCACTGGAAAGCCAGGGCTTGGAAAAAGTTATCTGAATAAATGTGGCCAAAAGCCTTCCCTCCCATTTTATATGGCTGCGAACATTTTGCATTTTCTATAAAGAAAAAACGCCGTTCCTAACGAAAAGAGTTGATAGTTGAGAATTATTGCTTAGATAAGTAAGATGTATCAATCCATGCCAAGTCCTATAAACTTTCATAAATGCACATCTTAAATAAATGCACATCATGTGAAAGAAATTGTATACTATATCCTTATATTTTTAGCATATATTCAAAATGATTATGGCAATGAATATGCTGGTAATGTTTGCCTTGTGGGTTCCTCACCAACAAATAAATCTACGTACGAGGTTAAGAAAGTTCTTTCAACAATGGTACAACACGATAAACCTCTAAATAACAGACGATTAATAATCGTCTGTTATTTAGAGGTTTATCGTGTTGTACCATTGTTGAAATCTAACAGCTTAGTTTCAACAGCAGATTTGAAAAGGTTATAAATAAAATAATCCACATATATTTCAGTACTGAGTTAATGAAGTAAAACGAACTATCTTACATTGACAAGTAAGCGGTTGAATTGAGAGGCTACCGTTTGACAGACAACGAACCAACCGCCTCCCAACGACATTGTATCCCGTTTCGCACGAATAGATGCACTCCCGGTCATAATGTATACTGGAGCCTTGCCCACAGGTATTGTCCTCAGTCAGGATGTGGGGATGTAAATCAGGTATGGTACATTTCATAACTGCCAAGGTAATAAGCAACAATACAAGATAGATCATATTTCAAACAGAACCACTCAATATAGGTCACCTATCTACAGTGGCCACTATTGTGGTCACAGTACACAGGTTTGGCTGTTTGACCATTAGTTATCTACATAAGATGTGAAATTAGTCGACCTTTTAACTTGACAATGTACACAAACATATATGAGACAATATCTGGGGGGGGGGGGGGGTGTTTCACAAAGAATTGGAATTGAAATTAACTCTAAGTTGGACTTGACAATTATGGAAAGCTGTTAGTATCTTTGAAAATTTGTTTGTACAAGTACTTTTAAAAGGCATAAAATGTTGGTCCAAATCATTCATATTTTTTATTATCAAGGAATTGTCTTGATGTAAAATGTATGAAAAGTTAAACAAACTTGAGTATTTGCTTTTGAAAATATTTTATTTCAATGGCTTACCATACTTGTCCAACGAGTTAAGTTTAACTTATGATCTTTGTGTAACACCCCCAGGAGTCATTACAAGGATATTGTAACTCTTCTGCCATGTGTAGAAACTGACAAAGGGTTGCCTTAATGTTTATGTCTGTTATGTCTGTGATCTGATGTTCACACAATGATTTGTGAAAATTCCATGGTAAATGATTGACATATGACCTAGTAATGATCGAAAATGCAACTCAGTTTGTTCACACTCAAAAACCTTGACTAGAGACATTCAAATCCCAACACTACAATCATGAATATCATCATAATGGAAGACAAATTTAGAAAACCATAGCCATGCTGTTCTATTGGTAGTACAGCTTTACTAGGTATGTGGGATACCTTGAGTTCCAAGTAAGTTTGGTGAATTATGACAATGTTACCAGTTCCCTTTAAACCTCTTGTCTTTATACATGTTTAAGATAATAACACATACATATATTTTTGCGCGATTAACAGTTTGTAAAGAAGTGTTGAAAAAAAAAATTTCATTTCCCGCAAACTATCCCAATCAATATATTACACAAATATTATATTCAACACTGTTATACGTACTTTGGCAGGAGGGTAAATCTGGAGATATATTCCCATCCCTTTCACAAGTTGAGATGTTTCTTCCAACCAGTTGATAACCAACGGGACACGTGAACGAGCAGATGGTACCATGATCGACATAGCTGTTTGGACTGCAATCATTCCCAACGGTGAGAAGATTGAGCGGGAAATCAGGAACCAGGCAAACTTCAGCTTCTATTTCAGTAAAAGACAAATATATTCATGATAATACTAATAAACCGTTCTTATTTAGCGCATGCAGTCTTACAACGCAGAAGTATTGCGCATAAAAACAGGGCGGAATAGAAAAAAATGAAATATACACATACAAATGTCGCTGAAATTATGAAATCACACATGAAACGATTGAGCATTGAAATGTAGTACCATACTTGTTATATCTAATTTTAAAACATATGTTTTTACGCATGTGAAAACTTTATCATATTCAAACGTACAATGTATTTTTTAGATTTGTTTACATTACAGTTTCCAACAAATTTGCCCGAGCTAAAGCAATTAGACCAAAGATGTGCAGAAAGTGATTTGATATAAATTCACACCAAGGCAAGTCAACATTAATTATCTCATAAGAAACATACCAAAACATATCACTAAAAAATCACGAATATTTAGAAAAGAAAGCCTTTGTAATCTCCTTTCTAACTTGTCACAGTCCATCTTCTAACATTTGATAGTATTGTCTTGTTCTCTCTCACCTGTGATATTTACCAGGAACTCGCATGCACCTTCATTACCACTGCTGTCATGGGCGGCATATCGTATGGGCGAGGATCGGCCGACTGAGAAGGACAGATTGGTCGAGGAAGGCTCAGTCGTTACTGTTGGTGTCTCCACAGAGTTATCCGACACGGTTGGCGGGTTCCACGAGAAAGTGGCAGAGCTGGTGCCTGGTAGGGCAGGCATGGTGATGTCAGATGGACAGTCATCCCATACAGGTGCTTCGTTATCTATGTTCAAATTAATTAGTGAATATATATAAATAAATGAACCAACACATAAATGAAATAATAGAAAAGGATGGTCTTGCCTAGGTCTAGAGGTTAGCATTGGGTTCTCCCCATATTTACCAGACACGGGTGGCGGGGTCCACGAGACAGTGTCAGAGCACTGCTGGTGCCGGGTTCAGCAGTCACAGTGATGTCAGATGTACATTCTGCCTATATGGGTGTGCATTCCTTATCTATGTGCAAAGTAATTAGATAACTGAACAAACACATACTGACATATGCAATAAAAGAAACGGATTGGGCGTCTGCCTAGGTCTGGTGGTTACTATTCGGTTATCCCCATATTTACAGGACACAGTTGGCGGGGTCCACGAGACAGTGGTAGAGCTGGTGTCTGCAGGTTGAGCAGGCATGGTGATGTCAGATGGACAGTCATCATCCCGTAACGGTGTCCTGCAAATCAATTATATTTTAATAATTAATGAATACATACATACAAACACATACAGTAGAACACTTGTCAGCACCTTCGTGCACAAAATGCATACAAACATCTTACAGAATTTCAGACATATAATTGTTTTCTAATTAGGTACTTATATTAGCATCCTGCAGTTTGTTGAAATATAGTACACATTCGCTAGCTAACCTTTGACTTTGTAGTGAAAAGTTAATTGCAATGTTTAATGTACAGCAGCCACCTCGATCATTTTGTGTTTACTTTTTGTTTACTTTGGATTAATCTGCCATTTTGGGTGGCCAATATCTGCACAATGAGACGTGATGATACAGTATCAAATTATATTGCATGGATGTCGATAACGCTACCTTGAACATTCGCAGTGAAGGTACATGATCCAACGTTACCAGAGGCATCCGTTGCAGTTATCGTGATGACCAGTGGACCGTCATTGTAGTTTAGTTGAACAGGGCTGTACGGGTTCCGTTGACCTGTTACATGTAATCATAAAGAAATACTTTCAAGAAGAATTACATGAAACATAACATGAACTATGTTTGTCAGCCAAGGTGGTGCGTACTTGCAAAGTTGCTTATTAATCTCTTTACCTCTAACAAATGTAAATTGTCGAAATCATAATCTTTAGCAGTGGCGTAGCAACATGGGGAGGGGCAGGGAGCATGTCCCCCCCCCCCCCTCCCTCCCCAATAATTAGGAAAAAAACAATAGAAAACATGAGGGGCATTTTTTGAAGAAAAAAAAAATACATAAGGTGTGCCCCCCCCACCCCCCCCCCCCCCCCCCCCCCCCAATCAGTCCGACCACGCTACGCAACTGATCTTTAGTCAATCTCTTTTTGAACGAGTGGGGATTATAGGATATGAAACAACTAAATCTTGCGACAGATTAAGGAATGTGCAGTATTCAAACAAAAATCGTTTTCAAAGACTTAAACCAAATGGTTGTTACTGTGTGCTTTAAATGTAAAAGGGTTGTGTGTCCATACCACCAAATCGCCGGCAGAAGTTTTGTCGTCACTTATCGCAACATTTGGCCAGGCAACATCAGCGTATGGGAGACCAGGCAGCGTGTTTAAGGTGATATTCGGACAACTCAAAACTGGAGCACTGTCAACTGCATAATTAAGAAAGTCAGAGACATGACTAATCGTAGCTAACTCGAGATGTAAGTGAATTGTTCATGACACTCAATATTAGTCTTTATTAAAACAACAGATACGTTGAACAATTTAAATTGGAAGAACATTTAAAACATTTATTATATTATAAAAATAATGCGTTTACGAGTAATTGCAAGCAAAAATTAGAGCCAAAATAGTAGAGCAACAATAAAGTGAGGGCACCAGGCTTCTGTACCACTCTGCCGGTAATAGCCAAGATGAGTTTAGACCAAGTAAATTTGGAATCTAAAGTAACACCTATAGTTTCGAACTCCTTGCTGCTAGCTGGCAGTCTCCTAGATACAAGTTCAGTTATGATGGAGATCACTTCCTTGAGAGCATCATGACTTTACATTTTGATTGTTCAAATGTAACCTTCCATGTGTCTGCCCATAATTTTTTTTTTTTTAAACCATTACAAAAACAGAAACACCTGTATTTTCGTTTGGTACACAAATGTACACATACCGGTACCATATCGTACCGCTATACCATACAGGAAGATGAAACGTACTTAGTTCATTTCGCGGGCACCAAATTCAAACGAAAATCCGCCATTTCCAGTACAGTTTGATCAGAAAATGACTTGATTAACATAATCGAGGAAACAATACAAAAATATTTCTGATATAATTGTTAGATTGGAACATGAAATATTAGTGCGGGGAGAGGCAAACTACGTACAATTGACTGTATTGTGCAGGTTGTGTGAACTGTGTTGTGTTGCGTGATTTTTGTTTATGTGATTGAGTGCATAAACCCGGCCAACGTCCACAAAATGGATTTGTATACGTTTACATAAACGATCACGATTCAGACTTACCGATGCATTGTATCGACACACAAGTCTTGATATCGGTGGGGGTAATAGAAAACTGAGGGACGGCACTCTGTGATGGCCCGAGCTCGACGCACATGTACAACTCGCTCATAGCTGGTGGGCAGGTAAAACTGGACAGGTCAAGGTTCCACGCCACGCCACTGTAGGCAACCATCCTGCCAGCCACCACATTTGCGTTACTGTCCTGAACGTCAATCGTGGATTCGCTGAAGCGTATCCCATTGCCATCGTCATCCTGACTACTGTACACCTGCAGTGCCCACAGGTTCTGTCCGGTTGTAATATTCGCGCTCCTCGCAGTGACGTTCGCAGTAACGTTGAACGTGATCTGGTGGCTCTCAAGATACTCGACGAAGCCGGCATGGTTCTGGACATTCAATTCTAGGCTACCGTCAGTGATCATCACACCTATGGTAGAGGGAAATTTGATGAGAGTCAATTAAGGGCTTGAGCTTTTGAACATACAAGAATCTTCGTCAAAGGCAAAATAAAAGTAATGTTTTAAATAAAGTGAGATCCTACAATACATTGAGCACAATTCATGCTAACATCACCTATGGGCAAAATAACAGGAACTTGAAAGTCACAGACTTACATCATTATATGTCTCAATTATATTTTTGATACTTGAATTGCAGTACCCATTTAATTGGCCTTCCGGAGCCCAGTAAAAATGAATGCTGGTGGGCTCTCTTTAACATTTGAATTTTGATATAAACAACAAAATAATGTGCAGGTGCAGCAATTGAAATCTTAACGAAAATATCATCTCTCATTCACTGGTAAACGTAACTATGCCTTTTATAAAACAAAACAAAAAACATAAGAGAGTTCGTAAGCTGCACGACTGAAACAAAACAAAACGTACGTACACATATCAATCAAATTAAACTAAAATCCTTTTACATCTCTGATATCTCAGATTTTACCTATGCAATCGACTTCCATGCAGGAGGTATCGCTGACGAACGCAATGGCTGTGTCGGGGGAAATGTCCGCACGTGTGCTGGCGCGCACACAAAGCTGCTCCTTGCCGCCCGGTGGACAGACCATGTTGCGCAGACGAAGTAAGACTGGTACGTCCGCGAAGGTGACGGTGCCACCCTGCATCACGGGGGAGTCAATCTGTTGCTGCGTTAGCGCGGCTTCAGCATGGTTCACCGAGGTTGCGTTCGGGAAGAAATGGAGCGTCCAGATATTATTCACTGTGCCGTCTGTGTCAAAAGGGAAATAATTGAACATTAACATCACCTATTAGGCAATAAGAGGAAATACAACATTTAAGAATATTATAGGTATATTGCGCTGTGCTCTAGCTTAACAATTATTATGACCATGTTCCCTTGCGATGCTTTCAGGGATAAATGGATTAACCAGATATGAGCCCAAGCACCACACTTTCGGACATAAATCGCTGTGGATCTTTAGTACATATAACCTCCAAATCATACACAATTATCTCTGGGTGAAAATTTCAACTTTATGGGATTTGATACTTACATATTTCATCTACATTCTCTGACAATTGCAGGTCCTAATTCGAATTTTGTATACCATTAATAATGATTTCGCTCCATGTGTGAGGATGCTTTCCTGTATGATGCAAAACTTTAGAAGCGATTTTCTCTGTTGTTTAACAAATAGCGAGGCTCTGGTGCACGTAATCAAATTGCATTTTATGGCCTTTAACAAACTTATATGTATCAAGTTATACATCATTTTAAAGCTGAAATCCTAGAGAATTTAAAACAGTAACCATCTCAATTTTGATATTTCCGACAATTAACCGAAAGTGTAAGAGGCGGACACATATTGGCAATTGCATTGAACGAATATCAACATTGTAGAATGTAATTGTAACATATACAGAGCGTATCAAAAAAGCGTTACACTTTTGAACATTTTTTCAAAATTACATTTGTATATTTTTATAAGATTTGTTCATGTCGACGGATGCCAAATGGTCTCATATATCAAGTGCCACTAACTAAACAAATTTTCGTTCACGCTTGGGCGAACACTGACTGTTTTTGTACAGAGTGTGAAACATGGATTGCGCCAATTTGAAAAAAAAGAGGGACAATTAAACCAGCAGACCGAATAAGTAATCCCATTCAAACAAATTGCTCTTTACCATTAATCTAAGATTATTTAATAATCGTGTAATCATTTTGTGACAATTTTCTATCATAATTGAAATGATTTAATTGCTTTATGCATGGGTGAGAATCAATACTGTTTTCAAAAGTGTAACGCTTTTTTTTTTATACACCCGGTATAACATAAATCTGAAATATATGAAGAGAATTCTGAAGAATATTTACATTTATTTTTTATTTTAAGTGAAGTTAAGTTTTTAGTTAAGTAGCATGGACTTGTTGGGGTAATGTTCAAATTTGCAATAATTATATAATTGTGTATTGTAATATACTGTAGTAACCTATTGTGTCTTGAGCGTCTAGTAATCTGACATGACCTGGACCTCTATTTATTCTGCTTCATTTGCTCATGTTCTTTTAAAGTGCAATAACATGATGAATACAAAATGAAAACTCCTCTCTGTATATGGGCAGCAGGGGAATAGGTATGATTGACCAGAAATGGAGGAGGGCTTTCATTATCCTGAGGAGACACAGGCAAATAACATCACATAATTATGTTTGTGAAACATTTAGTAATATTAAATAGCTGTTAAACATATTGCAATGGTTCTGTAATTCATAAAAGCTTTTTCAAAAAATATAATTTTTCTGGAAAAATATTTTTCAAAACTGTGTGGAGGAATGGACTACTAAAGATGTTACCATTCATTTATACGAATACTATTTTCAAATAGTGGTACCCTTTAATAGACGATCCAACCGAATCTCATAGGCAATGGGTAATTAAACCTGTTTCCTACTAAAGATGTTGTGATCCCCAAGGAGTTAATACTGGACCCATCCGGTACCTGTAGGGTAATAGGGTTAAACAAACTTACTGACAATCTCTGCTGACTGGTAATTGATATTGAGGGACACGGTTGCAGTGATATCCTGTCCCTCTGTTCCCTCATACAGGGTCATTGCTTCTGACGACACAGCGTCCAACGTGACATTATTAATGAGGACACCTGCAAAACAAAGCAGAAAAACAGTGACAATTTAATGATTTTGGGGGTTTCCTTAAAATTGGCAGTTACTGTTCAGTTCAGTTTATGTCAGTTCAGTATATTTCTTCAAATGATAAAATACAAATGCATGCATGTACATGTACATTAGAATCAACAACATAAATTCATATAAAGACAATAGCGCCTTCAAGAAACTATTATATCACAGTTTGAGCACCTATTTATTTGAACAATAGCTGTACTTTAATGTGCTTTTGTACGTTTTGTTTTTGTCGATAGCGCCGCTAGCGTCGAAAGACGGAACGTGCATGATATAAGTATCCGCTATTATTATTAAAGGCAGTCCCGGTAAGACAGTAAATAAGTACATTAAATTGGGGTAAGTAAAATAAGGCTAACCTGCATGGGCAAACATACGGATATAACTAAACAAAGGTCGAATATTGACATATTACTACTCATTTGAAGAGAAAGAATAGACCACACCAAAAGGGTACATGACGTATCATCAAAATTGAACATTTGCAAAACAAACAAAAACAAAAAGGTGGAGTAAGAGAAGGCGTTGAAGCTAATTGTGCAAGTCTGATAAATTCCTAATCATAACGTTCAGGAATATTATACCCAAGCACTTTAGCTGCTGCCATGAATAAGTAACTATACACATTTATTACATGTTATGAGTATTATATTTAATTCTATGTATAAATATTACATTGTTGTTTGCTTTCAAAGAGTCTGCAATAACAATTTAGTGTTTTTATTGCAACAATCAAAGTCGAATCTTAATCTAAAAATTAATCTCCAGTCAAACCTGTGTAATAGTGGCCAACTGTTTATAGCAGCCAAAATGCATATATTAGCCACTAAAGGTAATCCCTTGCCCAGATAACACAGTGTTGTGGAATCTGCCTACAGTGGCCACTTATACACTGGTTTGACTGTATAATACTATAAAATACCTTACCTGCGCACTCTATCTGCTCACATGTGGCGTATACAATATCGGCGGGCACCTCCAGAAAGAAATCTGGCATGGCGCTGGGGTTCTTCGACACTCGCACACACAGGTACCTCATCTCAGAGCACAGGCAGCTGGATATATTCAGCTCTGCCGTCACTGACACGTCTGTCATGGACGTCATGTCTCGGCTTGGGTTCAAACCGCTGATGGGAACGGGATTGGTGGAGACACACACGGGAGGTCGGGCGTCCAACCGCATGCTCGTGAAGATTTCGGCTTGCCAGAGATCGATGCCCGTGAATTGCGCACTATCGGAGAAAAATGCTATGCTCAGATCAAAGCTCACCAAGTGGTTTTCGTTTCGCTCGATCAGCGGTTGACCAGTTAATAGCGTGAAATCTACGCTGTCGATCTTCACACCTAATTTTAATCACGAAACAGGAAGATAATTTTTAAATCAATTTTGTCTTTGATCCATCCATCAGTAAAGATATAAATTATGAAATTGTGATTTACTGTATCAATGGCTCAAATGGATAAGATACTTAATGAATGTGTCAACCTATCTATCAATCAATCAATCAATCAATCAATCAATCAATCAATTAATCAATCCATCCATCCATCCACCCATCTATCTACCCATCCATCCATCCATTCATTCATCCATCCATCCATCCATCCATCCATCCATTCATCCATCCATCCATCCATCCATCCCTCCATCCATCCATCCATCCATCCTGAATTAATCAATCAATCAATCAATCAATCAATCAATCAATTAATCAATCAATTGCATACCTCTGCAGTCAATCTCCGTGCACCCAATATCTGCACCAGGAGCCTCCAGGTCGATGCTGAACTGAAGAGTTGGCGAGGCACCCACTGCGACCCGGACGCAGATATAGCTGAAGTTCTTGCATCCGACAAGACCGAGGTCAAGGGTTGCTTGGACAGACTGGACCGTCAATGGCGTTGCAGCAGTGAGCGAGTGACCAGTCGGTGTGAAACTGCCTGTTGACTGTGTGACATTGTTATAACAAGCATAAATATTACCATCATTATGTAGTATCAATGCTTGACTTACATGTCATTTTGTTCATGGTGTGTTCAGTTGGTGTATCAAGTGCTTGTGGGCAGTGTGAAATCGTAATATCACAATTGGTGCGCAAGTTAATTGGGCGGGTTTGAACTGTACCTGATGACCAAGGGTAATAATATCCTCTGAATAGGGCACCTAGATACATGGCGCTCTATAAATGTTATCTATCATTGATTAGGGAGACATATGAAAAATATAAACCCATTACATTCTGCTGTTAAAATAAGCTTAACAACAAGGTACAAGAAAAACAGGTAAAAGCACCAAATGATTTTGATTGAATCAAACCAAGTTAAGTAAACACTTTAAAGGGTACCCACCATCCAAAAATAATATTTTGCTAAATGAAAGGATACATATTTTAGTATTCCATTCCATCAACAAGTTCACAGAAATATGTTTCAAGAAAAAATATATAATTGGAAAACGCATCACCATTTTAAAGCATGCTTTCATGGTCTGTATGTATGATACTACTTTGTCCAGAGCAAATGAATCGCCCAGGATTATATTGTCTCCAAACATACGCCTGAATAGCATTGGCGCACTTGTAAAAGTTTGGCCCGTACGGAACCAGAAAATAGTAGTGGTTCCGTAAGTGGTGGACATTAATTGCTTTGCTTATGAATAACACAACCCTTTGCAAAATGTTGGGTAGCTATTTGATATCACAAAACTGTACCCAAACATATAATTATGTGTTGTTCTTTGCCTGGTGGTCCCCTTTTATTGAAACAAAAATACTAAATAACATTAACCTACCACTTCTGAAATGCGGTCATCAAACACTGTATCATTGTTGCTCAAGAAGACGGAGAAACTCCAGAGGTTGGTTCCTGAGATGCTCGCAACGTAGGCGCTAGAGTTGAACTGGACGTCCAGAGAGATGCTCTGAGAATTCTCGTACTCGAAGAGTGCCTTGCTCGGGTTCACTTGGACAACAGTTGATGTTAGTATCACTCCTGTATAGATAAAAGATCACCAAATTTAAATGAACTTTCAAATGTCAAACCTTGTTTTAGTGACCACCTGATGTAGCAGCTACGTCTCTGTACAGAATATGAATATAGACAGAAAACAACTCCCGTATCATTTCTGTAAAGTTAAACAATCATAAAAAGTTATATGAAATTTTGAGAGTCAAACACTGGTTTAGTGACAACTTGATGTAGTGAATGCCTCTGCCGTACAGAACGTGATTATAGAGAGACAATTTATGTAGCTATTTATCATCAATTCACATCATTTAAAAAAAAAAAATTCGTCTGGAATGCAAGGTGGCAAATACAAATTTGGCAGTCATTTCTCATGAAATCAGTTTACGGGTATTAGTAAATATCTAATTGTCCTGGAAACACCCCTTTTAAATCGCCAAAATGTGACGTCATCTAAAGAACGAACTAATGAACTAAATTATGAAGATGCCGCGTCATGACGTAAGCCAATGAATTGTCAATCACATGTCGATCACGCTGCCGATTCCGGACCCTAAATGTGGGTGGGGCGTAAACTGGCTGCTAAGTGAGATTTGGCATTATAAAACTAGTCTAAAATCACTACTGAGTTTATTTTCATGGATTTTTTTTTCGGCAGACCTATGTTTCAAGTCATCAACTATGGAATAGGTGTCAAAGTACGTTGTATTCTTTAGGTCCTTTAATCACACAAAAGTATTAAAATTAATGTATTTATAATACTTCCATGAAAGTTAATAACATCTTAACAATGTAATACATATTCCTCACTAGAAATCCATTTGTTTTACACATATAACCAAACGCATAATTGTATGCAGTATACAGAGAAACCCCGTTATAACGAGGTAGTCGGGACTATCAAATTTACCTTGTTATAAGAGGTACCTCGTTATAAGCGAGCTCGTTATAACGGGGTTTCCCTGTACTTACCTGCTCTGGTGATACTGACGTTGAAATCACAGGAGGCGAAATTCAGGCTCTCATCAGTGGCAATATATGTGACGGTTGTGTTTCCAATGGGAAAGAACGACCCATTTTGATGATCACCGACGATAAGAAAGAAGGGTTGTTGTCCAGAATTGTCAGAGCCTTTGGGGGGTGGCCAGTAAACCAGGCTTGTATTTGACCCAACGTCTGCTTCTTGTATGATGTTATCGGGACAGGTTGTGATGACCGGCGGTTCGTTATCTGTCAATAATGAACGGAAAACAGGTCCCGTATTCTTAAAACCTTGTAAGCTTAGTTTAAAGTGATACCTGTAAAGTGTCAGATATTGCACAAAATGACATTTGAGACTTCAATCCTATATCAATATCATTGTAAAATACAATTGAAAGATTTGTGAAAGTTTGAAAGAAAATGAACACTGTTTACCTAGTGAAAAAAACGAATATTGAGTTCATATTTTATCACCGAATACTGATGGTTTGCCATACATTTGTCGCAGTAATGAATGATCCGTTTGAGATATTCGCACCCGTGTATTTTTACACACGTAGTACATAATTCATGGAATTTGAACTCGCTCGGCTCAAAGTTCAATCTCCGGAATGTTCTCACGCGTGCTGCATGCGGACGTTCTCAGCTAAGACAATTGTACTTTTTTTCAATTGCGTTGATTAACGCTTTAGAAATAATGATTTTCAATGATAACTATCTTCATACTAAAGGGACATTTGAAAAAATCAAACCCTATATTATTCTTCTCTTACCATAAGCTAAACAACACGGTAGAAGAGAAACGAGGAAGCTCCAAGTAATTTTCGTGGATTTGGACACTTTACAGGTATGACTTTAATGCAAAGTCCATTTTTGATGACATTAGCTTTAAGTATGTAACGCATGACCCTGTGATTATCAAATTTGGTTAACTTTGTAAGTTACTAATGCTTACCCAGATATCCCTAGTAGGGAACCAGTACAATTGCTTGTTGCTCACTTAATTGCATGATCTGAAATGGATTTAGCAGCATGTAACTCCAAACTTCAGGCAGGCATTATGAGCGCAGGGTGTTCACAATTTGTACTCATCTATTAATAAAGGGATCCAGTTTAATAGTCAAATTGTCCCAAAAATACAAATTGTACATTCAAGAAGCTCTCATATACCTCATTAGGTAATTTCCGATCAAAGTGGAGCAGGCTTTGTAAGTTTCAGCATTCAAAGTTTATCTTTCATTACAGAGATGTTTAATGTTGGAATGCTTGAATATAATATATCTCTAGGAGAGTTACGATTGTGTACAATAATAATAATAAGCATTTTTAGAGCGCCATGTATCTAGGTGCCCTATTCAGCGGCGCATTATTACCCTTGGTCATCAAGTACAATTCAACTGTGTAATGAGTGCAAATACCAACACTTTGCATTTTCACTCATGGAGTTTTCACATTTCAGAAATACACATTTTATTGTCAACTCTCTGTTAGTTGTTGCATACATCAACACAGTTTACTAGATCCCTTTGAGTAATTTGAATGATTTACAAATATAATCCATAGCTAATTTCTATAGTGTAGCTACACTTCTGGAAATTTTGCCCAGCTGTTAAGTGCTGAAAATTGTGTAGGAAAATTGTATTAACCAGCCCTCGTGTAGGTACCATCCATGTACTTCATGAGCGTTTCGTTTTGTAGACCAATTGTCTAGAACATACACGGTGTCACTTTATTTTTCTGAAGCCAACATAATACTTATGAATAATATACTTACCTATGACTGTGATTAGAACCGTACAATTAGCTTCATTGCCAGACGGGTCGATAGAAGCAAAGACAGCTTCGTAACTCCCTATCCCAAGCAATTCAACGTTTTCCTGCGTCAAGTTTTCTGGAGCGGATTTTGAATTATCAGTGACCACTGGAGATGGGATGGTCACTGAATTGTAATTCAATCCGGGCAGTGTGGATTCAATGATGTCAGCTGGACACGTTACGACAGGTAGCTCAGTATCTGAGGACATTTAAAACAAAGAAAATGCCTTGTACTGCTTCGTTGCTTCATTGTCTGCTTGTATTGCATCGATATATGATTAAACAAAAACATTGTTGTATTTGAATAACCAATAGAAGCATGGCACGGCTTTCGGTTTCGGCTATTATTATAGTATTTATCACTTTTTGCACATGTCAATACAGTTACTAGATAACTGAATAATTTTAATGACTTTTACGCCAAAGGAATCACTTACAAGTCTTGGGAAAAACGTTTAAGTCTGTAACATTCAGTAATATTGGTTTATTGATTCAGGCCTCCGTCTTAAAATATGAGGGTTGTGAGTTTGATTCTATGCAACCGCACCATGTGTGTCTTACAGCAACACAGTTTATCTACTGCTCCTAACCAATGTGCAGTAAATGGACGCCGGGCAGTCCAATGTATCCCTTCCATTAATGCTCGATGGCAGTGATGTAAATCATGCTTTATTTGGTTCATCTGTAGAATATACATACATAGACATACCTATGACAGTAAGGTGAAACTCGCATGAAGCTGTATTCCCGTTGTCATCTACTGCAGTAATAATAACTGTGTAGGGAACCAAAACCAAGAACACCGACCCTGATGGGATACTGGTGTTTAAGGTGATGTTTCCCCCAGAGTTATCAGTTACCGTGGGATCTGACCAGTTGACCACGGCGCTGTACAACCCCGGGTCATTCCTCTGCGTGATGTTCCCAGGACAGTTTGTGATGGTTGGCGGCTGCAAATCTGAAATGTGATCACGAGGAGGATTGGTTATAAATGGGGATTTTATCATTATAAATGTAACTTGTGTACCCTAATAATCTTAAAGGGATCTAGTAACTTTGTTGGCATGTGCAAAAAGTGATGGATGGTTGATGCAGTGTATATTATTGTTATATCATATGTCCACAGGGTATTGTGTGAAATGGAAATTGCATGGCCAAGTAATGAGCAAAAATGTAAAGTGATATTCAATAACTCACTACAGTCACTGCACTCACTTTGTACACAGAAGAAAAACTCGCCCGGAGTTTTTCTTATCTGAATGCTTCGATCGTACATATCTTTGTAACGAAAGGGAAATTTGAAAACCGAAACCTGTCCCATGATTTTATTGTTGATACGAATACAACTAGGTATGAGGGAACCGCTAAAATGAACAATTTATTTTGAGGATTTGGACAATGTTAATAAGTCCCTTTAAGAATAAAATAGTCGTGTGATGTCTGAAATCCTATTTGAAGTACTATCATAGTATAATCATTGAATTATATTATATTGTTATAACGGTAATGCATGAACTTATCCAAGATAATCACACCCCAGTCCCCTTCAGAACCAGCGCCGTTAACTCCACCTCGCTTCCGGAAAAAAGAGATGAATATAATCACCCGATTCTCAATTCCATTTTCAAAATCGTGGCTCCCTTAATCGTAACGTATCGTACATCCATGCTTACACAGCTAAACAATATCATGGTAAGATGAAATGAGTAATGTGCCATGTTTTGTAAAATCTCGCAAAATGGCGACATACCTAGGACAGTAACTTGGAACTCGCATGAGGCAGTAATCCCATTGTCATCTACTGCAGTTATGGTAACAGTGTACGGGACAGACACTGAAAACACCGACCCTGATGCAATACTGGTGTATAAGGTAATGGTCCCACCCGAGTTGTCAGTTACGGTGGGATCTGACCAGTTGACCACTGCGCTGTACAGCCCTAGGTCATTCCCCTGGGTAATGTTGCGAGGACAGTTCGTGATGTTTGGTGGCTGCGAATCTTTTGATCAAGATTTACATTATATATATGTTACGTACACTATTGTTTTACAATGTAATTGTAATAATTCAATGGTCATATATTCCATAATGCGTCAAATCTCATTTCCGGGGAGTTATAGACGTCAAAATAATTTACGCTACTTAACGTCGTTTATCATGCATTACGAGTCTTCACCAGTGCAATATTTCGCTCACGATAGCTGCTGCCGGCGCATTCCTGGGAGCCGCACGTTGATGCGCGTGCATCACGTGCATCACGCACATATTGTGATCTGACAACGGCGTAAGCGAATACTTAAACAAACAACTAAGACTAGCAAAATACTGACTACATGTAATTGTTTATTATTCATTTTCGAGACTTTTTTCGTGACATACCTTAACAAAATGTCGGCTTCACAATATCTTTACAAGAATAAGTACAATATTGTTGTAATATAGTGCAAAATCAGTTAAACACATTTATTGGCCGATTATAGTTCGATGAAGGGTAATAGTACTAATACACATTCGTTTTTTCATCACTACAGGTCACCACTCCCATTGGTATAATGGGGATATATCCCGTCCTTATACGTTACTGATTTAATCAACGAATGGTCAGAAATTACCTGGAGTCGTCGGTACCGGAGTGGTAGGTGCTGAAGTCATTATTTCAGGTGTATCAGCTGGAGAAGTCGTAGCTCCAGGTGTAGCTCCAGGTGTATAAGCTGGATCAGTCGTAGCTCCAGATGTACCAGCTGGAGCAGTCGTAGCTCCAGTTGTACCGGATGGAATAGTCGTAGCTCCAGGTGATCCAACTGGATCAGTCGTAGTTCCAGGTGCAGCAGCTGCAGCAGTCGTAGCTCCAGGTTTACCAACTGGAGCAGTCGTAGCTCCGGGGGGACCAGCTGGAGCAAATGTAAATCCAGATGTACCGGTTGGAGCAGCTGTACTTCTTGGTGTACTAGTTGAAACAGTCATAGCTGCAGGTGTACCGGCACGAACACTCGTAGCTCCAGATGTACCAGCTAGAGCAGTTATAGTTCCAGGTGTACCAGCTGGAACAGTCATAGCTCTAGTTGTACCGGCTGGGAAAGTCGTAGTTCCAGGTGCAGGAGCTGGACCAGTCGTAGCTCCAGGTGTACCAGCTGTGTGAGTCGTAGCTATGGGAGTTTTCACAATAAATTTCAAGCATTGTGAATGCTGCAAAGTAGGTTGTATTTACAATGCATATATTACTACTGATGATTTATGAAAAAAAACTTAGATCTGGTTGTTTTTTAATTACATTTCTTATTTAAGTAAATTAATGAAATGAACGGAATGCATCATACGAATAAAATGAAATCTTGACTAGGCGGTCGATTTATTATAAAGATATATTCCGTGTTCGAAACCAATCGATCTTCCAGTATCAAACAAAAACCCATACCCGTACACATACGCAGATACACACACGCACGCAGGCACTCGCATTCCAACAAACACAAACAAACACATATACACTCACAAACACACACATGCCACACACGTACACAAAGCCACACACGCACACATTCAAACCCACACGCATACACCAGTTATATACTCCACCACACATACACATAGACATACACGTATAAAACACACACACATACATATACATGTTGATACTTCTCTGATTACGTTATTCTGAAGACGGTGCACTGGATTTTCCGACGAACCTGAAATCGAGCATGAACTAGTGCTCAGATTGGCCAGGCGACGAGAGAGAACGTAAGTGACATAATTTCTCGCCTAAATGACGTCATTTCTTCTAGTAGGGGCCACAAATATGGGAGTTCACTGCAGTTTGGGGTACAATTGTTTTACTTGGCATACAAACTCCTTGGATCAAAAGAAGAACATTTATCCAAAGAGACACCCTGTATCAATTATGGAAATTAGGCCTAATTTGCATAGATACAGAGTGTCTCTTTTGACGAATTTTCTTCTTTTGATCCAAGGAGTATGTATGCCAAGTAAAACAATCGTACCCCAAAATGCAGTCATGGACCCCTTAACCACCCCACTACTCGTCGTCCTCAGGTTTGCGAAAAGTCCGTACTATACATGAGTAGTATGTACAGATAAAATCAATTTGAAGACATCCGAAAATAGCATTATGGGTCTTGAAGAGAAGCAACACAAGTGCATGTAATGTAAATGTATGGTGTTGTGTTTTTTTAATATTAAAAAGGGCATAAGGAATAGGCATATCTTACCCACACACTCGGTACCATTCAGTACAAATCCCTCTCTGCAGATGCACCTGTAACTACCAATGGTGTTTTGGCAGTCGGCGTCGATTGGGCAGGCGTCTAGGACAGTCTTACACTCATTGGCGTCCACGCAGTCGAATCCGTTACCAGTGTATCCACCGTTACACGAACACTCGAACGACCCATCGGTGTCAGTACAGGTTGCATTCGCGCCACAGGGTGAGCAGTTGGTACATTCATCAATATCTGTTTCATATATAGTAATTTGATGATACAATAACTTTCAGGGAGAAAAAATAAACTTTATTAGGGGTTGCAAAACTTTGTTCATTGACAACAATAAGTAACTAAGTCTAGAATATTCGCCACTGATGAATATTATATCTATTTTTTATTTCTGCGAGACAGATGGATAATAACGAAATCATATTATGTGCTAACATTTTCCATCATATACCCTACAAACAACAGGGATATAAATTATCTCATCTGGATACATGTCGTTTAAGTTGACTTTTGAACTATTCAGCTTTGTCTCTTAAAGTGATTATGTTCTTATAATTGAACGCTAACTTTTATTTTCTAAATCGCGTCCTCTTGTGTTTACAGATTTGATGGCATTGCAGTATAAACAGCGCCCTGAATAGGCTGTTATAGGATTTATTTATAGCGTTCAAGCATGGTAGCATTACTAATATTAATGTTTAATGTTAACTTACAAGATTTCATCAATTAAATGAGTTCAACCAGAACATTTTCCTCCCTCTATCAATATTAAAATTTCAAAAGTGATGTCTACATTTATTTTCCAACTCCAGATCATTTGCGGGATAGATGAGTTGTATATTTGTTTCTATTTCATGAAATTAGCAAATAAACGCACTTGTACAAGGCTGTCCGCCATATCCTTCTGTGCACGGACAATCGAAAGATCCAACTGTGTTGCTACAGTAGGAATTGACTTGACAGGTGCCATTATGAAGACACTCATCGATGTCTGAGCACCCATCACCATCACCATGACCATCACCATCGAAACCCGTAGTGCAGTTACAGAAGAAGGATTCATCGGTTTCGGTGCAAGATGCGTTGGGGTGGCACGGGGACGATTCACACTCCATGTATACTATGG